>JABJVR010016962.1:7319-35944 GCA_025773905.1 Chitala chitala | reverse complement strand
ACCTGAGCAGCTGCTGTTAGTTATATAGTACTGTGTGATCTACCTGAGCAGCTGCTGTTAGTTATATAGTACTGTGTTAGTTATGCATTCATTTCTGCAGTGAAATGAACAAAAAAAAATCTTTAAAGATCGTTTAAACTAAATACAAGAAAACTTTTCTTCAAAATGCGTAGTAAAAATGCACATGAAAGACCAATAAGCTATGTTGTTAATTAACCTTTAATTTATGTAACTGTAATCTTGCTTAAAATTTATTGAATTTCATTAACATTATATTACGTATTATAATATTAATAATGTCTTTAATATGTTGTTTTACTCCACTCTTTTGTTAATATTAAATTGGTTGCTGGCAAAGTGCATTTAATGAAATCATAGCTTTCTTAGCTGGTACTTAGACATATTTGAACATTTATTCCAATCCCTGGTTCTAGCTTCTAACAGTCCATTTTGTTAGTCTGACAGCGACCACCTTTTTAGGTTACTTTGGAGATATAACAGTATTTCATACTGTACATTCTCATAGGGTCTGAAGCCCCGCCCCCTTTCTGTGTGATGTTGTAGAGTGGCACCTGGAGAAAGTTCTGGACAGGAGGATGGACACTGACCACACAGTTCTTCATGTTGTAGCTGTTCAGTACAGAAGAGCCTGTGTCATTCCCACACCATGCTTTGTTGCTTTGCTTCGCCAGGTTAGATCAGAGCATTTTCATATATTCTTTATCATCTCTACCTCTGTTTGACTTATTTATCAGCAGTGTACAGATCTGGTATCCAACATCTGACATCCAGAACATTCCTTACAATGGGTTTTGATGTTGACATGTTTCAGTAATACTGATACAGCCATCAGTGCTGGCGTTCCCTGAGCTTTCTATCATCACCGAACTGCCTGCGATGACATTACACAATCACAAATATGGTATGCAACTGACGGATCACATGGCAGCTGTCTGTGTGTTTTAAAAATGTTTAATTTAAATTATGTCAGAGGCTTTTTTATAAGTATATTCTGTGTCAAACCTGGTTCTTCAATTGCTAAACTGCAAAAGCTACATAAAGAGGTTTGAAAAAACAGGAAATATCTATCCACCCATTGGCAGGGCTGTCTGGAGCATGTCCCAGTTACCTTAGGACGCAAAGGGGGGGAGGGTACAATGTAGAATAGAGGCAATACTTGAACCCCAATGCTGGAGGTGCAAGCTAACAGTGTTTTATAAAGTCTGTGTCACAGCTCCCTGTCAGGGTTCTTTATAATTTTCATTACATGCTGATTTTGTATCTCCTTAAAGATGGAAAACTTTGGTTCAGGTTAAAAAACAAATCGTAGACTTGCACTGCCACAGCTGTCTTTGGAGAGGGATCCCTTCTCATAAAGGTTGCTGATTTCAGTTGGTTTTCTTTCAAACTCCTACTTAAAATTTGTTTATGTAGCCCTGGACTGTCCATCTGTATACTCATGTTTTGTTGTCTATGCACAAGAGATTATTTCCAAGTGTGTAGTTCAAGTGTGTAATTATTGTTTGGCATTTTGAATTTCTTTGACTTTTCCTTTGATCTTTCACTCATGAAGTATCTATTTAGATTTAGTAATTACATTTTTTTTGGTCACTACAAGGAAGCACTGAATTTGAACCACTATAACAAAAAATAATAATTATGAACTGTAACACTATGTAAGTTTTATAATGCAAATTGGCCCTATAGTTTTTAACATAGGTGGCCATAATGGTATATGTAACACAACGCAATATATCACTTTATATCTAAGTCCATATTTATATGATTTATACATTATCATTATAAGTATTAAAGCACTTATTCCCCCATGTAAAACCTTACTGACTCTCAATAATAAAACACTGTTGTATCCCTTGTAGATTTTCTTTCTGTGAAGAGTATCTGGGTCTGAAAAAATTATAAACCTTTATCACTGAAAATTTTCAAAGTGAACACTGAAATAACAGCTTTTAATGGATTGTGTATGAAGCTTGAAGGAAATCTTCAGAAAACCTGAAGCTTAACCTTATCTGTCCAAAATGCATGTAGGGATGCTGTAGGTCTACAGTGTTCTGGGCAAGTCAGAGTGACCTGTTTGGCCTTGGTGGACTTTTGGAGGAAACTGGAGCACTCTGCAGGACACCCATGTCAACATGGGGAAATCTGACAAGTTCCACACATAACATAGCAAGGGTGAAAATGAAGTGATGACCCACTGAGCCACTGGAGCTACTGGGCCTGCAATGGCTTCCCATAAAAAAAAAAAAAATTAAAGTCTGCAAACACAGGCACATGGCTGATCCTTTCCTGCCTCTCTAGTTAGCACAATTCAGCCACACCTGTCTTGTTTAGCTAATTTCTAATATTTCTATATGTGTCCATCACCAAAATGTTTATCTTGTACAGGGTTATGGAAAGCGTCAAGCCTATCCTAGGACAGGGCACGAACCCATCACAGACCAGGCTCCCACATACAATACGAGCAATAAAAGTGTGTCCAATCCACTTGCACAGCATGTCTTTGGGCAGAAAGCCATGCAAGCACAGGAAGAATATGCAAACCCCACGCACAGGTCATACACACAACACCATCAATCAGATCCAAACGCACAATCCTAGCAGGTAGCAACAGTGCTACCCACCGTACGACCCTCAAACATTTCATTCACGTTAAAGTTAAGTATGCGTACAAATGATCTCTTTCATGAAAACTGAACGACTGAATAGACAGAATTCAAAACAAGAAATAAGCCGCTGATTTTTGTTGAGGGAAAAAAAAAGTGTAATAAAATGTGTTAGCATATGTCAATCTGTTGATGATATTGAAGTGAAAAACTACAATAAATCAAAGTACAAAGTAAAAAAAAAAAAAAAAAAGGTTTCTTACAGGAATCAAAATGCGCAGATACCAAACACGGAACTGAGGTCTTAAAAGCACATTGTTTTATGCACGGAGCAGCCAGAGTCAGCTAAGTGTCGCCTTTGATGTATTCAGGATGATGCTGAGATAACCCAAGGCAGAGAACGCTGTGATCATTATGAAGAGCATGGCACTTGCACACTTCGGTATTAGCACTGCTGGAACCACTCACCAGTCATGTAACTGCACAGTCACATATGCAGCATGTCTGCTGTTCTCTGATTGGCCAGTTACCTCAGCTCCAGGCCTGATGTAACTGGGCAGTCATCTTACATTCCCAACAGACACCTTTTACTGCAGCTACACCAATTAGCACAGCTAGAAAACAAACACAACTGATGAAGATCATCTCTTCTTCTCGCTCCCTCTTCCCGCAGGCATAAACCAAATTCTGACACTGGTAAAAAATAATGTTTTCAAACTCATAAAGCAGACATTTACTCAGGCAAGGTAACCGCCTGCCTTTCTATAATTCAGTTTAGCTGACAGTCATCACTATACCACTATACCAGCAAAACAATGTTGTCAAATTTACTACCTAATTCTACCAATACTAGTATTGGCATCTCTTGCCAGTGTTTTTAACGCTGTTAAATTTGAAGGTCATACATTAACAGATATACACAAAATACTACCAATATAGGGTGGCACAGTGGCATGGTAGTCAGCTCTGTCACCTCGTACCTGCAGGCCTGGGGTTTGATTCCCACCTTGGGTCTGTGTGTGCAGTTTGCATGTTCTCCCTGTGCTTGGTGGGTTTTCTCTGGTTTGTCTGGTTTCCTCCCACAGTCCAAAGACATGTGGGTTAGGTTGATTGGTGTGTCCAAATTGCCTGTAGTGTGTGTGCCCCCTGCAGTGGGTTAGCGCCCTGCATTGGGTGTCTCCTGGGATGGGTTCCAGGCTTTCTTTGACCCTTAACAGTATGAAGTGGTATAGAAAATGACTAACTTCCAAAATACAGTTTGAAGCTGTTGAAATACATGGCAATCTATCTGATTTCACTTTTTATAGATAAAAGTGAAAATATTATAATAAGTAAAATTGCTGGCTTCTGAATATTCAAACTTCAGTGTAAGTCAAAAACTATAGAGAAGAATCTGTTCTCCAATGTTTAACTTTAGTTAATACACATTTTGCACTCAGGATGAATTACCACACTGATAGCTAGCAGTGAACCCTGAAGACTAAAAACTCCTAATCCAGGAAACCTCCTTGATTTTTTTGTTATTCTTTGCTCTACTTTCAGCACACTGGAGCACATCTGTTAACTAATACCAGAACCAAAGCAAAAGCATTAACATGGTTCTGAAATCATGTGCTAAAGTGGGAGGTCTCTGTCCAGTGCTTTTGTTTTTCACAGTGAACTCTTGGTTTGTCAGAGATCACTGCTGGCTCTTTCGTGTCTTGCCTGTCTACAATATCCATGGGCGTCGTAATCTTATTGTTCTAGCTCTGCTAATTATGGTCCACAATTCATCCATATGTCCCAGTGTCAGGCTATGGTCATCTCATATACTATTACATCTCCCTCTTAACTGGACACTTTGAACTCATTAACATTATTGTTATGCAAGCTGTATAATCACTGTCTACAAGTAAGTGTCTGAATCATATTTAAAAACTGATCAGCCATGTATCTTTTCCACCGCCACACTTTAAACTAACCATAACATTACTTTGCTGGGCTGCTGCCACCATTTTTGATTTTCCAGTGAAGTTTAGTTCGGTTTTTGTTGAAAAGTTGGAAACCATTCAGAAGAAGACAAAGGGGGTCAGGCACTTTTACAAATTTGGTTGGGGGACAAAAATAAAAGACTAAGAGTATATGGATCAGTTCAGGAAAAACAGGCATAACAGATTAGCAGGGTGTTATGTATGGCAAAACAATGAGAAGAATTTTTTTTAATTTAAAGTAGAAGAGATGCACTGCACTATATTAATAACAGAATGCAATTACAAGGTATGTTACTCAGATTTTTTTCCTTCTGTGTTTTGGATATAATTGTCTCCTCCCAGTTTCCATTATGCAGCATTTTTCATTATACCATCATTTCCCTTTGGACAGCTGTAAGAGTTTTTGAGGCCTACTGAGAATCTTTTAATATAGTGCTTGACTATGATTGAAAAAATAGTTTAAATGTTTTGTTCGGGACTTGAATGGTGGAGGGTCACTCAATAATGATGAGTTGAATTTGTGGCAATTGAGTTTTTTCGATTTGTATTTTACATGGTGCTGACACGTTTTGTGTTTCAACTGTGTATTTATGTGGACTATTGAGCAGGTAAAGTGCATCAACTATCCAGTTATTCTCTTCTTTAAAAATGTTTTGATTTCCTTGAGCATTTACATCATTAATACAACCTGACTGGGCCTCTAGGATCCTTCGAAAATATCCATATCTAGTTTTTCTGGCAAAACATAGTTTGGCAGCAACCTACTGCATATTTTATTCAGAAGTTAACTCTGTACTTCATGTCTAGAGTTGTAAAATGTTGGAATATATTACAGTTATACAACTGTGCAGGTCATTTTCCACACTTACTTTCTATGAACAAATTTGTTCTGTTATGTTGCATTTTAACTTTCCATGGTGGAAGTACAACTGCACTGCGACACTGCTATCAGTACCCAATTTCTCCTTATAAATGTGTTTGTTTTTAGTGCTTGGATTACTTTTGGAGAAAAGCACACATTAATCTAAGGTAAATTTAATATTGCATGTTTCTAATAAATGATTATACACTAAGCAATCAATTCCCAACTTTTATATATAACTGAGGTCAATTTGTTTAAATATAGTTGAACTGAAAAATGCAAAAATAAATACATAAATAAGAAACAAAAAAGCAAATAAAGTGAAATAATTTTAAATGAACACAGTAAACAATGAAAAGATGGTAATTCATACATCAGTAAAATTAAATTTAACAGTGTTTCAGACGTATAGAGCATGTTTTACCTGGTTTATTACAGAACTAAACTATATATGTCATTAAGGGCATCATTGTTCAATATTCATAAATTTTTCAGTAAAGAAATAAATAGATGAAATGAGTGAGATCTCAGAACAACTCCACAATCTTCAGCAAAATAAAAGCACAGTAATTCTACAATACTTTGTAATTTATCACAATTAAGTCTAAAAAGATTACTTGATAGATTAACCAGAATGTTTCAACTTGTTGTAATTTAGTCAGGTAAAAAGGTGACAGCTGTACTGAAATAGAAAACCTGGCCTCAGTTTTGGTGGCATGCTTGGTTTTAAAATGGCGTCCTTCAATCCCATAACTTCATAGAGAGAATGACAGAAAGGCAGAGGAGAGTGAAGAAGGGCTGTTTCACTGGAGTGTCATGTGGGTGGGGGGGTGGTGTACATTCAAGTGGAACGTGAAGAGCTTCTGTATATTTTAATGCATAATTAATACTCCACCTGTTCCACTCATTGTGACTATAGATGAGAAATTGCAGAGGACAAGAGTGTAACATCACCACTAGCACATGAAAGGTAGAACACATACAGCAGCCTGTGACTGTGTCTTACTTTCATACCTATTGATCTCTCAGTTTATGGATTGGACTGTGACGTTATGCAAATCTGGAACAAATAGACTCACAATGAGGGTGTCCCAAGGCTTGTTCTAACACAGTTTCATAACACCTTTTAAAACAGGCAAACCTGTTTTTGTTGTTTCCAAGTCAAATCAGTCTGATCTTCATCTAAGGCAAACACACAAACAATTCTAATTTCTCATGTTTTTACTGAACACACCCATTAAACATTCACAGTGCTGGAGGAAAACATAAACCCCTAAGACTAGTAACTTAAATGAATGCTAATTGGAGTCAGAAGTTTGCACACCTGAAGTCCATTTAATGAGATGAGTTTGGAGGGTTGGTACAGTTTGACATGCTAACATTTTAAGAAATATCAGTTGATATGAACAATTTCTTGCAAAAAGAAGATTTTAGAAGACATATGATCAAGAGTAGTTGACCTGCATAAGGCTGGCATGGGATACAATGTAATCTCAATGTATTCAGGCATTCTTCATTTGCCCATTAGATAAATTGTGTATAAATGGAGACAGTTTAGTACTGTGCCTATTCTTCCTAGAAGTGGGCGACGAGCCATAATGACTCCAAGGGCTTCTGAAATTTGCCAAAGAGCACCTTGGCAATCTGTAATGTTACTGGGAAAATGTTTTGTGGACTAATGAAACAAAAGATTAATTGTTTGTGATGAATACTCAGCACTATGTATGGTGCAAGAATGGCACGGTTTACCGACATCAAAACATCATCCTGATAGTAAAGTATGGTGGAGGGACCACCATGACTTGGGCTAGCTTTGATGCCTCATGGCCTGAACCATGTAATTGAGAGGGTAAATAAATTCCCAAGTTTACCAAAATATCCTACAGGATAATGTCAGGGGGACATCTGCCATCTGAAGCTTAGTAGAAGTTGGATGATGCACCAAGACAGCGACCCTAAGCATTGAAGTAAATCCACCACAGACTGGCTTCAGAAAAAGAAATGGTGCCTATGAAGTGGCCCAGATCTTTACTTAACAGAGATGCTGTGGAATGACCTCAAGAGAGCCGTTCACACCAGACATCCTACAAATGTGTCTGACCTGAAGCAGTTCTGTAAAGAGGAATGGTCAAAAATTCCTCCTGAACGTTGTGCAGATGCAGATCTGATCCACAGCTTTTGAGAGCACTTGCTTGAAGTAATTGCTGCCAAAGAAGGTCTGACAAGCTATTAACTCCAAGGGTTCACTTACATTTTCTTCCAGCACTGTGAATGTTTAATGAGTGTGCTCAATAAAGTCATGATAAATTAGAATTCTTTGTGTTATCATCTTATAAACATTGTTTGTCTGTTGTTGTGACTTAGAAGATCAGATCACACTTCATAGCAAATTACTACAGAAAATCAGTTAATTCCAAGGGGATCACATACTTTTTCTTTCCAGTGTATAGGGAGATGGCATGTCTGATCTTGTTTAAATTTAGATCTTGTTTATTTTAAATGGCAATTAAATCCTATTATAAGTAGCAACTATAAGCACAGGTTCCAGATATAATTACACAAGTCTTTTCGTCCCACTCTCACATCTGGCCTGTCAATCTGTACCTGTTTCAGAAGCCAATAGTAAGTCAACAACACATGATGCAAACACCACCAACAGCCAATCACACTGCTCATTTTAGAACAATTTCTGATCTCATGCCAGCGTGTGAAGTTGTGTGCTAGCATGCAAAAAACGTGGCAAATACTAGTAGAAACCCCTGGCTGTAACTCATTTGAAGGCTTTAATGTTATCTGACCACACTTATTAATAACCATGAATGTTGTTCAGAAAAAAGAATTTGTACAATAGATTTCACAGGGAAATATTAGGCCACCAACTACTGTATGTCTGATAACGATGTTCATTAAGTGTTATGTGTTCTGTGCAATATGACATAACGTATGGCCACCAGTCACTTTTAGCTTACACTAACTAATGTAGCTACATTTATAAGCACACTACATTTAAAAACCATGATGTGTAGAAATAGTCCAGCGGGGTTGCATATTTAACACCTATATATTAATTTTTTTTTTTTTTTTTTTTTTTTTTTTGGGAGGGGTGAAAACATTTATGTATTGAATAAAAACAAACAAGTTAATTAAAAAATGCGAAGATATTGTAAAGATTAACACAGATGAATTAACAATCTAGTTTTGAGGTGTATTTGTTCAATTCACCAGGTTCATTACTTTAATATGTACTATATAATCAGAAATATACACATTTTAAAATTATCTCCAACTTTACACTAAATTTGGAGGAAACATTCTGATATTGTATTAATATTAAAATTATCCTTTACCCATTTTAGCACAACACATACAAGGAAATCAATAATTACACAATTCAACAGTCAGCCAAATTCCTTTTAAAAAGTGAGGAAACAGGAAAAAGCCAGTTCTTGGTGGTTTAGCACTGATGTTTTAGCAAAAAGAATTGATGAGCCAATTAGATGTGATGGCATGAACACACCCACCAATCAGAGTACTGAAACACAGAAAACCTAAAACACCAGCACAAACTGAACATTTATACTTTTGGCATTCCATTAATAATGGATCAGGTAACGAAATGTGTAAAAATTAACCATCCTATTAACAGGTATTAAGGTGGCCTAATTTAACATGACTGGCTTTTCAAGCACATATACACCAGAGTTCGCTTTGGTTAGTCCAAATATTAAAAGAATAACTAAAACTTCATGATACTAAAACAATACAGACATTCTTTCATTTACAGCATGTCAAGCTGAACAGGACAATGGCAACAGACTAATATTTAAACCAGAATGAATATGATCTGAGACATGTTTGCCACTTTGAGCACAAGAGACATTCCTGCGCAAACCTATCATGTGTAAAGAAAGTAAACCACAAACAAGCCCAAAACACACCCTAACCGTTTTCAATAAACACAATCCAAATATTAAAGTTTAGGTATTAGAGCAACGTATTGTTAACAGTGGTCAGGGAGGGTATATTGGAATATGGGGTTTCATACATTGTTGCATCCACTTACTCTGTTAGAGGAGCCAGTAACATTATTATTAACTTTCAAATATTAAGACATATTTTGGCATGCATTAGGAGTCAAAGGACAAAAATACTCGTACTTATCCAACATTTTATTACATTGTCTTTCAGTTACATTTAAATTGATTATGGGATGATGCATTAAAAGACCTGCCTATAAATCTAATTTATTTTTTTAGTTTCACTCACTTTACCAATCTGTGATCACTAGACAATTTAAAAAATATATATATTTCAAAACTCAAGGCGGCCACAAGAGGAGTAAAGCTTGTTGTCACAGGGTCACCCCCACACTCGACACGGAGCACAACTGAGTTCACAGCTGTGCATTCATGATATGAGACAGCACGGCTGTTTTATACCAGCTCTGCTCATGGGCAAAGCCTTAAGAGGTACACTTCCTGTCCAGAAACATTTAGGGTCAGGAAGTACAAACTTATCTAAACCCAGATAAACTGAGAGTAAAATTACGTATGAGAAGAGAACAAACACAGAATTTAGAGGGCACTGTAATATAACCTGACTTTAAGCCCCAGGGTGTTCTCTGAAGCTCTGTTTAAGTAGCATCTTACATAAGTATTGAAATCTTGTGTATATGCATAACCATCTGTGCATTTATCTATTTATGAAAAAAAATGTCTGAACTGCTGCTATAATTAACAGTTAATCTCATTCCAGAATGAGTAATATGATGGTGTGAGGTCAACTGCAAGAAGTGGTAAATCAGACAGAAAAATTCTGTGATGAAGAAGTACTGACAAACCTATGTAAACACACACACACACACACACACACACACACACACACATTCAGTTCAATAATATTCAGTTCAATTTACTTTCATATAGTGCATTTTCATGACAAGGTACCTGAAAGTGGTTTACAAAAGAAACTGCAGATATTACAGAAATAACAGCAGGTAAATGATTGAAGTTAAAGATAAGAATAATTATTGTTGTTATATGCAGTGTCATCTAAACACATTAGCATAGAAACATGCATAGACAAACATGGGAGAAGGACCTTGCTCTTCAGACCACATGTGCCAGTATAGTAGCTTGCCAATAAGAAGGAAGTGGGGATGGACCGCCTATGTCTACCTGCTAGAAGCAGACATGTTCTGGGAGATCAAGATGCATCATTTTCAGTCAGCCCTCCAAGCACAGCTCTGCTGCTGGCAAGGTGCCAGATTAACACACACGTGGAGGAGGTAGGGGAAACCCACCCATCCCCACTGTCACTGGAGAGTCTGTGTTCCCACGGACCCCTGTGACAACACTCTCTACGGGGAGAAGGTCAAAGCAGACTGCTCCTGTAGGGAGGAAATCCCTGCCCACCACTCATTTCAAACAGGACCACAGGTAACCTTCATATCAGTCTGTGAAAGCAGGAGGTGTTTATCATTATTTTGTAGGGTGTAAGACCATTGAAGAGCAGGGGGTCCTGTCTCCTGTCTGGGCCTGTGTTGATGTAAGTGTAAGAAGAGGCTTCCTTGATCTCAGATTTCAATCTTTTTTTTTTCAACCTATAAGCATTCACATTCACTTTTCAGTGAAACATTGTTCTTTAACTGCTCTATCCATGCTTATATAGAATAAAAAATTTTATATTAAAATAAGAATTGTCTAGGCAGTCATATAATTCTATGTCAAACTCACCAGACCTAGGGGCAAACAGTTTTGTTTCAACAAAACAGATACCCAAAAAAGATCACAATCACAAATTTAACTGAGTAAAAACTGATTTTGAAGTTTGAAATGTCCACACCAAGAAAAGGACTGGTATGACAGATTTTATTGGTGGGCACTATTCCATGTTTCACATTAGGCAAGTTGCATGCATATGCCAGAATTCAACGACACTGCTACAATTCATTGTAATTTGCCATGATGTAAAGTAAAAGGGAAATACCCAAAGCCTATTATTTAGTTTTTTGCACTTCAATAAAGCAAATCAATCCATTGAGTTATAAAACCACTTTACTAGGTCGCAGTCATGATGAGGCAAGTGTGTTCAGTTTTCCAGAACAATCTACAAAAGTGAATAAACAGTAAGATTTTTTTTTTTTCCTGACTATCTAAGAAAGGCTTTGATGTTGAAATTTCTACTTATTGATTTTTAAGATATCTTGCTTTGAGGTTGATAGATTACCCAGAGACAACAATGTCGAATTTCAAATTAATCCCATGGATCTTTATATTTGTTTTTTAGAGTATTTCACTTATTCAAATTTACCAAATTTCACAAGAAAAATAGATAAATTTATATTACATAATTACTCAGTCCTACACAGATGATGCTTGACCTTAACGTTTTTGTAATGTCTTGTAAGCGACATAATTATGAAGTAGTGCCATATTATTATTTTTTTAAATGTAAATGTCAAAAGTGCTACCATTGACGGCTTGTGAATATTTGCAAACTTGAAACACAAGTGTAACCAATGTGTCTCTCACATTCAACATGATATGCAATGGATGCCATTCTAAAAATAAATAAAAAGTGTTTGCACCTGAGCACAGGTTATTTGCTTGTCAATATGCTTCCAATATATAGTTCTCACCTATATGTAATGAAATGTGACATTGTATTAATATAATATTCCAAAAAGACAAATAATGCTCAATTCAATGTATAAGGTGGAGTTAGTATTGTTTATACACTTTAATAAAATGCAGTTTAAGATATTGTGAATTGTGACACGACTTGCCCATAGATCCAAAATTTTGCTCCTGCCGTTTATTCCTCCCCACCCACGACCATTTCACAGACAGTAAAACATTATTCTTGTTGCAAATTATTCAAAAAATACAGTAATTACTACATGTATGGACAATTAGCTATTAAAAATTCCAACCAAACCTTGTTCACAAAAACGCCAAGAGATCAAAGTAGGAAATCCTCATACATTGTAACATTTTTCTTATTTTTATCTGCCTCTAAGAGTTTGGGGTTTTCCCAACTTTTAAAATATTTATATATCTAAAATATTGTCTTTAATGTAATCCATATAAAATATTTAATATTTATGTTTGCTGTGCTCTTATATACGCATGAAACACAGACACAAAAAGGTCTAAACAGGGAGTGAATTTTATTACCAGAAGCGAAAGCAAAGTTGCGTTTACATGGTCCCTGACATTCCACGTTTTATCAGAATAATGGCTGATTCAGAATAAAAATACATCATGAAACCACCTCAGTCAACAAACCAGCCCGATTCGACACAAACCAAATAATTTTTCGGTCACAATAAAAGGGTGGTGTAACCTTTTCATAATCCGATCGTTTGGAAAATATTAACCATGTAAACACTTAATTTCCTTCTTGCTGGAATAAATATATTCTTTCTGCGGGTTAACATCGGGTCAGGTGACGTATTTCCGGGAGGGATAGAAACATGGCGGCAACAAAGCAAAACTGGTCTGCGGCGGACACTATTTATTTGTTGGAAACTTTAAAGGAATTAAAAATTATTGAACGCCTCGATGGCCGAAAGGCTCGAAACCACGAGTTATTCCGGCAAGTTTTTGAAAGGTTTAACGAAGCCGGAATCAACCGCACCGTGGACCAAATCAAAAACCGCTGGAAAAGTTTGAAGGCATCTTACTACAAGGCTAAGAGTCATAACGGTAAAAGTGGTGCCGACCCCGCCAGCTTTCAGTTTTACGGGCTAATGGACGACCTGATGGGCGACCGACCACAACCGAACACGAGTCAGTATGGTGTGGATGTCGGGTTTGAGGATTACTCGCCCGGGGCTTCGGTTTCCACTCCAGAAGAAAGCAGCAGCGTTAATGGTAAATCCAGTCTGGACAGCTACTTGGCTAAACTAAAGGTTAAGGCTAAAGTGACAGCATTAGCTAACCCTAACATCAGCTGGAGAAACACGATGGGGATATAATATATATTGTGGCAATGCTAAAGACAGTACGTGCTTTGCTTTATTTTGGATCCCCATTAACACCAGCTTGAGTTTCAGATTTTTTCTAGGTATAATAGTAACAGCATTGCCTTCTAGTCTGTTTCATGTAAAGTAGCTTGTAAAATTATAACAGTTATTTATGGGTGAAATTATTACTTACCCAACTTGAAACGTAAACCAGAAACCATGTTAACGTGATATGTAACATTAGCTAGAGTTAGTTAACGTTAGCTACATGTTGTTACAGGTACGAAACCGCACATGCAGTCTGCATCCATGTAAACATTTCAGGGCTTTAATAAATCAAACGTTTGATTTGTTTTATAACGATGGCAACCATAAGTAGTTACATTTTTTTCATCACTCAGATGAGAAGGATTGCAACATTGAAGAGAGGTGCAACATTATTGCTAAAGAAATCTCAACAGAGACAGAAGACAATTGTCCCCATACATCTACAGACCCCCAGCCCTCCCGGACCACCAGAAAGAGTAAGTTGCGTTTAAAAGGTGAATTGTTATAGTAAACAGGTTTTGCCTAGTTTTTATATACCTTTGGTGTTAAAGCCACACAGGGAAGAACTGTGCTACATCCACCATCATTGGTAATTATATATGCAAAAAAGTTGCATAGGCTTCTGTAAATGAAATATGGTGGCCCTTTAAATCTATTTTATGTTAGTTTTGAGTTTAAATGAATCCCAGTAAATCTTGAATTTAGGATATGGATAGGTTGCTGTTTAATTAAGAAATTTGACATAGTGAAGAAATGCATTTAATTTAGTGTAATTGCGTAAAAATTTCATACAAACTATGTATTGTACAATTCCTATGTAGGACCAAGACCGCCCTCATCTACATATGCAAAAGCTATGCGCACTTGGTTAACTGAACAACAGTCCTTCTTGGAGAAAATGCAAGAGTCTCAAAAACTGTGGATGGAAGAACAACAAGAAAAACATCTACAAAGGGAAGAGAGACTCCTTTTGAGGTTCATGGAAGAAAGTGCCCGCTCGAATGAACGCCTGCTGGGTCAGTTATTTGATGGTCTTAAGACTATCTTCCATCAAACCCCTCCACATCTGCAGGACCAAGCTCCTGCATTCCTGTACTCTCCTCAAAAGCCCCAGCAGCCCTACCCCGATACAATTAAACAGGAGCAAGTAGACTAGCAAGGAAAGAGGACTAAGCGAGGGGGCGTGGGCACACACAGCCACCGATTACACGTGCTTTTATAATTAAGTTTATACTGTGGTTTTTGGGGGTTACAATAAGGAGAAAAAAGTTAATAGTACTTACGTAGTTAGTACTTGAGTAATCATTTGAAATAAAAATCCAATGACTTTCAAACCTTTATTGCATCCACATAGCGTTAAAGGTGTGTTATGGGTAACAGAAGATAAAAATGGTATTCTTACCTTCAGATTGTAACCATGTAAATAGCATTAAGAAAATATTAGCTTAATTACACAGTCTTGGGAAAAACACAGTGTGGGTTTTTATGGCTCTCTCTGACCGCATTATATTCAAGTTTAAGCAAAGATATTAAAACGACGTTTCTGACTACGTAAATCACACACAGTTTCTTGACTTTAAAAAATCTGTGTGCTTCGACCATTCACAGATGATAGCTCATGGGCAGACACTCTTACAGTGAGTTATTTCCTGTATTCTCATTCTGAGCTACTCATTTCTCTCCATTTAAGGGCAGCACATATAATTAAATACACCATAAACACTATAACGCTATTGATTCTTCAGCACAATAATTAAGAGCAATAGAAAGCTTCCCACACAGTCCTTTTAACCTTTTGTCAGGTCTTGATTCTGGTTCAGGTGTTTGTCTTTCTCTGTAGTACATATGTGTGTGGTCATTTATGATTGTACTGGAAGCATTGATTTGCATGCACAGTACCCTGTGTACTGGATACATGAAAGCTGGGGTTTTTTTTTCCATTAAGAGACTGGATCATCAGAGTAAAGCTCTCACGTCACTTTTCAGTTAGCTAAGCCACTATTAACTGGACTTCTTAACTGGTGATTCTTGCTAATAAGGAATAAGGTTCAGCTGTCAAGGACAACCACACAACAAACAATGAGGTCACAGCACACTGAGGTTTTATAAAATCCAGCATTCTGCATCAAATATAAAAATATCAGTGATGTTCAGAATGGGAAGGAGTGCACTGGGGTGCTGAACGTACGGCATGGTCGAGGACTGTCAATGGAAAATACATATGAGGTGTACGCATGGTATGTTATATTACATGGGAAAAACACAAATTCTAACTTCAGCTCATCAAGTAAGAAATACACCAAAAAACATCAAAAGGGTAGTTAACTCTCAGTATATAAATCATGTATTTATACAAAAAAGGGTACAACAAGTGATGAAAATCAATAATCAGGTAAACTGGAAAAAAATATATACGTCACCTGTCTACACACTATCCCCTTGCTTGTGTCCCAGATTACCACCAGTAGGGGGCGCTAAGAAAATTTGACCTCCATCAAGAAGATGGTACTTTTGTTTACATTCTCTGTCACAACTGAATGTCGTGTACTAATATAATGCAATATCATTCACTAATACAATATTGTGTTTAGTCTGACTCCTTGTTATTCCAGGAAAACCCCTTTGCTGCTCAAAGTGTAATTCCCACTGACTGTTTTTACATTGCTGCTGATTTGCTTTGGGTGGTGGATTTTTGTTACTTTCATTAAGGTCTAAGGGCTGTTTTTGGAACAAGAATTGCAAATGGGGTAATTGAAAAAGTAGATGCAAAGGAATGTCATTCTGAACAATTACAGTTTCAACAGGGACCCTCTAACTGGAGTTATCTGTAATTGATTCGATGCATTAATCACAGTTTAGCTGGGTCTGTGTCATGCCTAATACTCTGTATCCCTTGTTCAGATCCAGCAAGGCTCATTCTGATGAAAAGCAATTATTCAATTACTCCTTTTGCTCTGTCTCTTTATTGTAAAGTAACAGCTTCCTTGTTTGTCTGATTATTTAGTGGCTACAATTTGCTGTGTCACAGCAATGGTCAAGCACTCATTTCTGTCTTTAAAGATTGTTGCTGAAAAGAGCACAGTTGCTGCAAAATTCTACATAAAACTCTTCAAATTTGTATAAAATAAAATTCCTGAACACTGGCAAGTAAAGTGTGCTTTTTTACACACTGTAAACACACCCGAGTACTGCCTTTTATCCGTTTTTGTATTCCTCATCCACTGAAACACCAGTCAGAATACTTAATGTGGTGTATTTTGTGTTATGGGCAGTGAACAGATCTGACAGTTTTACATAGTCTGAAGCCATCTGAATCTGACACAGGAATTCTTACAGGCCAGCCTGAATAAAGTCCTGTTTAGACATTTGGGTAGGAGTCAAAGTCATGTTATCAGCAACACAAGAAATTACAGAAAATAAACTGATTTAGTATTCCGAAACATGCACATTGTACTTAACAGCATTATACTATGTTGGCAATGAATTGGGTAATCCGAAATTTTTATTTGAAGAATAATAAATTCAGATTACCCAAATTAATTGCCACTGCCCATAACACAAAATACAGTAAAGCCATGGAAAACAATTCTTATTTATTCTCTAATCCAACAGCAATCATTACAACACAAATATGGTGATTAATTTTATGAATAATTGGAGTAATATAAATTTTTACTTTTCCAGACCTGGAGCAATGCTGCTAATTGTAGTAACTTTTGGAAGGTACTCAGAAGTTAAAGGGGATGGAGTCTCATGCCCTTTGCTTTCTGACAGACAAGCAAACACGAGACTATTGACAGTAAAACCCAGCAAAAACTGCCAGATATTGTTCATATAAATAGACAAAACAGAGTTAAAACAATTTTTTTCCTAAGGAAACTATTTTTGTAAATCCCTTATTAGTACCACAATGGGGAAATTCATTCTCTGCATTTGACCCATCACCTGGGGGAGCAGTGGGCAGCCATTATTTGGTACCCAGGTTGTTAGCACAGAGTGTCCTGTTCAGGGACACACATGGTGACTGAGGCAGGATTCAGACTAGGAAACTTATGTATCCAAGTCTGATATTCTACCCATTGAGCAAGCAGGCCACTATCAAAATTTAAATAATCAAAATTAATGCAAGGGATAGGAATATGTGGATGAATTTTTAGGAATTGTCTATATTTTACTGAATTTTTGATTAGGTTTTCTAACAGATGGCCATGTATATCTTAAAAAATAAAAACTGACAGAGATGACAGAGGTTAAGATTCAAACTAACCCAGAGCAAGGCTTTGCCTTCCTGTATTCCATTTTCAGGAGGTCGTACACTAAAATGGTTGCATCATTGCTCCAGTTCATTTAACACTGTTGACAGATTGGCACAGACCTGCAGTCCTCTTTCCCCTGATAACCATTTAGGATGAACTTTAAATGAACAATTACCAGCAACTAAACCGTTTCCACCCTACACGCACACAGCTCGAGTTTTAAAATGATGATAAATGATTGCTCAATGGGGTAGTAATACTCTCATTTTTTACTCTCCCCTCTTTTTCCTTCTAAATGGTCAAACTCAATTTTAATTTTAGGGGTTTTTCTGAACAATGGTTTAACACATGAGGCAGCTGGCACAGCGAAACCAAGGTATCCCTGTATTGCTAATGCATCTATTTGTCATGATCACACCTGAGCCCCCGATTACCTTTCAATGCAGCCACCTGCAAAATTGGCCATAACAGACATGTTTCACAGCAACCACTGCCTGTACCCCTTGTACGCGTCTGTAAGCTATATTATTTTATTGCAGCATTCCATTTGTTTACAGAGTTTAATTCAGGATGGCTGAGGCTTGCCAGCTACTCAGTCACCTCCTATTCAAACGTCAGAGAAGACGTCTCTCCTAGTCCACTATGTGTTACCCTATTAGGAAGGGAGAGAACCAATCCCATAACTCTGCTGTCTCCTTTCCACAGCCAGCTCCACTCCTCTGTGCTGGAGTGCCTCTCAAACTGAGAACCAGCACAACACAGCTACAGGGCAACAGCTTTGCATTACATATTCTGAGGTGCGAATTTAACAAGCCCCACTGATAGAATACATCCTGTGTGTTTAAACACGAAGCACAAATTTCCTATGAATGCAGTGCATTGTTGTATGAACGGATTCAGGTTTCACCAGTTTGTCTATCCATCAGTGTCCGTAACAGCGGCCTGTCACTGGTGGGGTCTGACAGTAACTGCCTGCCTTCCCTTCACTCACATGTCAGTTCAATCACAAGTGTTGGCAAGAGGAGTAGTAAGCCCCCGGTAATCTGTTAAATTGTTAGACTGGTTGTGAAATGTTCCCTTTTTATCAAATGGAACTGTCAGTGGAGATGACACATGCCTCCCAAGGGTTTTGGGAACCAAGCTCAGTGCTGCTTAAGGCTTCTGTTCACCATTAAAGACTTTCCCTGTTTTGTGCATTGAGATATGCGTGTTCATCGCACAGATCAGCCTTGTGTACACTAGGCCTGCCTAACTCACTGTACAGCAGGAGTTTAACACTTCTGGGTAACACAGACCTGTAACCCTACCAGGCAACAGTCTACTATGCAAACCAAGAACTCAGTGGCCCGGTGGCTCAAAAGCTAAAACATTAGGCTGGGATGTGAGAGTCTGCCAGTTTGAATCCCAGCCCGTCTACGAGATGCGTCCTTGAGCACAACACCCAGTGTTAGCTCCCAGGGTGCTGCATGTGGCTCCCCACTTCTCTGCCCAGGGGGTGGGTTAAATGCAAAGAACAAATTTAATTGTAACCTATATATGTAGTCAACAGTCAGTGAAGACATGTAGTCAATGACAAGAAAGCTGCTGCTTCTTCGTCAATACCAAGACTCCAAAAGTCCTTATCCATGAGGTCAAGAATTTTTGAATAAAGGGTAGATTCTGCATCATTCATCTGTCTCTCTACTTAGGAATAACATAGCATTCATTTTGTGATTTAGAAAGATATTCCCCCAAGAGATAAGACATGTTTAGATAAGAATGCTGCAGTTCTCTAGTGATGCCAAAACATTTAATGTGTCCTTCCAGTTTGTGTTTATGCATCATGTGGATAAAACTGCAACGTTTCTCCAAGAAGTAAAGCCATGGAAAACAACAGATGAGCAGGTAACCAGGAAGAAAAGCATTGACTGACACTATTCTTTTTGACACTTCACTGCTGCACCCATAGGATACGCACACACTCTGGACTGTTAACTGATGAATGGTTGGTTGGTAACCACAGGTTAAGAAGAGGGATCATGCAGAAAAAGTCACACTGAATGTTAAAATAACACATCAAATGTAGCTGCACTGGGCTATATGAAGGAAGTGTTAAGTAGCACGCTGTCAACGTGACCATCAGCATGAGATCATCATTGCACATAATTACCTACAGCATTAGCACACAATACAAAAACCACCTGTTATAGTTCACAAAGGAAAAATAACCCAGCTAGTCACTTCACTGTTCAAAATGTTCGTTCTCCTTCGATATCTCATCCCGTAGACAAAATAGGTGCTTTTAAAATGTATTTTTCACAGTGATTCATGGATAAAACAAGGTAAAAGTATATAATTTGCCATTGATACGTTTTAGATATGTTGAGGGTGTGATGGCAGGGTGGGTTTGAGATGAAATCGGTGTTAACGATGCTCTAATTTCAAAGTAAAGGGCTATAATTACACTAACAGCTTTGCTCTTTCTGCTGTTCCCACACTGACATCCTTTTGCCTTTAATCTATTATACTGTCAGGGTGAGAGATATTAACACTATCATACTGCATCATTAGCTGATGAGCAATTAAATTATTCACACTCTCTTTTGCAACTAAAGAAAAGGCTGATTTCAGAGTGCTGTCAATTCTCCTGTGCCTGCAAGTGTTTTTTTTTTACCCAAGGGAGTGTTAGTTCTTTTGAGATAAGTGCACATGTGCAGGAGAATAGCAGTTGGAGCTCTTCATAGTAAGGTAGTAGGTTATGTGTCCATCACATACCACCGTTATCCCCTGAATGACAAAGAGAAGACCTTGGGCTATTTTAAAACACGTTTTTCTTCAATAAGACATGAGCAGAAAAAATAAGAATGAATTAGAAAAAACAAAAGGGAGGAGCAGGTACAAATCTGTTGTGTCAAGAGACAAAAGGTTGTGGTTAAGGAGGAAAACTAAACGGCACAGGAAAAACAGGAAGGTAACGCTGACACTGGGAAAGTAATTTCAACAAGAAAAGGAGAGGTTGAGTGGAGGAAATGCAAAAAGATGATGGTAAGAAAGAGAAAGTGAGTTGGAGATGTTAAGAACATTTTCACAATGGCTGACTGGTTTGTCATCTCCACCAATTAAGAGACCAATTTAAATATCACTAAACACATACATCAATGGGCTTCATTAAGGAATGCCCTTACTCCTACCTAAATAACAAAGCTGCGAAAGTAAAATGCATGAGTGATGGTTTTCAAGGGTGAGCTCAGTGACATCCACCTCGTACCAACACCAGGAGCGAGGTGGAGATGTTCCATGCGTACAGCTGAAACAACACTGAAATGGTAATCTGCTTTATGAGAGCTGGCCGAGCTGTCACAGGTCACTTCCCTCGCCAGCCGTTCTGGAGGGCGGCTTCTCCTTGTCCCAAGGCCCACTCCACACTCATTATTGTCATCTGCAAGTGAAATCGGCTGAGCCCTCTAATCAACATTTAGCATCTCCGAATCTGTTATTGCGCTGCAATTGATGAATGGCACAATTACACTGAATGTCATTGAGCTAAATGGATTTGTAATTACAATGTGATCTTTTTCCAAACTGCTACAATTTTCTGCACAAATGGGAGGAGCCAGAGAGATGAAGCTGGACATACATAAAGGGCATCTGGTGTGGACTCCTGTTTAGTCAGAGGCATTATTGGTTACACATGTCTTCATGGTGTCTCAAACACAGTCCGCAGATGGTAGTCTTCTGCCCCGAACTATATTTTGTTTAGATCCAGAAATTATTTAGGCGGGCATCAAGTTACCCTGTCTACTAAAACATCTGGAAAGCATACACTTGTCTATAATGTATAATGGACAGAGAGCATGAGTCAAACACTATCCACCAGTATGCCTTTCAAGTGCTCTCCACCATGGTCTGCAGTACCACTCTGATACAAGCCACACACTAATGGACACAGGCTATTCAGCTATGCATGTCTCGTCCAACGCTGAAATTCTCCATAAGTAGTGCCATCTTTGAGTTGCTTTTCCTGTTTATTCTCCAATTCCTTGTAAAGAGTACCTCAATCCTTAGAAATACAAATATATGAACAATGCCTCCAAAACTCTGCTCCAGCGGTTATCTTGTTCCTAGAAAGGGAGCAGGGCAGTCTCCAGTGAAGATCAAAGTGCAGTCTGCTCTTGACTTACAAAGAATTAGTGACACAATCCACATTCACTCTACGTTCTGTTTTGTCAGCTGTCAATGACTTTGCATAAGAAGTGGTAACATCCACATTTCCTCAATACAGTAGTTTTACTCAGATAAATTATGTATTCAGAAAATGACATCTACCTTCAAGGTACAGTAAACTCTACAGTGTCTAACCTTGACTGAAGCACTTTGTCTACTTTGTGGCACAGACCATGAGAACCATGGGAAAAAATGCATGCTTCATTTTTCATATCCTATCATCAAAAGACATTACAGAGACACCTGAAAATGAGGAAAGCACAAATGATGTCAAAGTGTCAAGGACCCGTTTCACAGCAGAGTTCCCTCCCTGCTAGGGTTTAAAGGGAAAGCTACCCTAACCCCACAGAGCTGTGCTGTCAGTCAGCACACTGCTCATGAGTGACACAGAAACCCCAACACTTTCTGGCAGTCCTCTGCCCTTAACTATTTTTGATATGTCTCTATTTAAAGCAATGACTACAGCTATAGCAGTGAGGTATAACCTTAGAATAGTTTAAACACTCAGCTTCATCTTCTATTACAAATAAATAAATATATATATTTTATAGGAAACCGACAAATTTGTTTTCCCTATTTGCGTACTTTGCTGCAGATGGTGCTCTTCCGTGATAATGTGCTATATCAGTGTCTGTCCTCTCTCTCTCTCTTGTGACACTGCACACAGTTGTCATTAATATTTGTTAGCCCAGTTTCTCATGAGCTCCTCTCTGAACACTTATCCATCCAATTCCCTAATCAAGCAGTTAATCAGATATTGGGCAGTGCCTTGGTCCAACACCTTTGTATATCAGACAGCACTCAGCAATCAGAGATGGAGGTCTTGAGACTTGGAACTCAATGTCCCAAAATACATTGCAGGATTGGGGGGGGGGGTCAATGGGGTGCATCTCAGATGATAGGGAACAAAATAACAAGGAGATGATTATCCCACCAGAGACCTGAATGATGGGGGTGGCAGGCGTGGGCACAAGCGTCACGTGTCTTTAAATGGCTCTCTTTTTGTTTCAGCTCAAAAACGTCGAGCGTACATACAGTACTGCACATACAATACTGGTGGGCAACACGAAGAAACCGAATATTTCACATTCTCAACATACCTAGCTGTGATGTCCATTCAATAAAGCATTTATTTAACACAACACATGCTGCAATTAAGGACACCTGGCAAATGACAGCCTAATGACTGCAGCATTACAGATATTTTTGTGGTGCTAAATCTCTACTTCCTAAAGTTATTTCTTGTTCTTTATCTGCTCTGTTTTTAAGGTAGTTCCGTGGGAAGATTTAAATAAATATTTGCATAAAATGATCATAGGTTGAGTGATAATAAGTACCATACTGCTTTCTAAAATTATATAAAACAAACATCAGTTTTTAAGTAGGGTACCCCAACTCTTTATCAGCACAGATACCAAATACACTTAATTCATTTATTTTTGCCAAATTTTCACTAGCAATGAGCCACGTGTACAATAATAAGGCAGCAGGTTAGGCTTGTTAACCATGTTAGCACCCTGAACAGGTGACTACAAACTGCCCACCACAGTCACCACACTCTGGACACTGGGTTCATCAGTGAGCCACCAGCAAAGATTCCTGTTGTCTTTCCACTAAATGTCAGAAGGGACTGGTGCACTAGAAGCTGACCGCAGTTCTTTTATAAAATACCTGCTACAGAGTCATAAAAAGTCAGTTGGGAGTCTCTTACCTCACATAGATAGTGTTGATGGAGGTGGTTGAATTCCCTTTTCAGAGATGTTTATTGCAGTCTTTGATTAAGCAAGGCTGCTATGTGTATGACCATGAAAAGCAGCACATCATTGGCTTCTGTTTTCTGTGGAATGGTGAAATGTACCTACAGATAATGTAGAATGTTTTCAACAACCTACAACTACAAAATATTAGCACCCAGAAACCATTTTGAGACAGACAGATCATACATTAGTGAGGAATAGTTCAAGGTTTGTAACTTCATTTGTCAGCACCCCGCAACCTAGACCATATTCTGACTGAGATCTTATAGGGGCAATTCTATCTAAAAAAAAAGTGACTAGGTAAAATACTGTGGAAAAAAAAAGCAAACGCACCTTCAGCCTAAAAATTTCCATCAGCAAGAAAATTAGTGAAAACATGGTTTCAGATTTAACAGGTTCTGAAACAGGGCTGTCCCCTGACCCGAAGCCAGCGGTTTGCCATTTTAGGAGTAATGGGACGGGAAACTGTGTTGGAGATGGTGGTGACTGCACTGTGGACACAAAAGGCACTTGTGGCTCAAATGGATTAAAATAAAACAACCCCCCCCCCCCCCCCCAAAATGGGCCCTAACTGCTGAGTAAAAAAGATGGCCCCTTGAGAAGCAGAACTGAGAAGAGAAACATCAGTTTATTAGCTATAGATAACTGATTCACGTATTCTCATACTAACAGAAATTTTCCAAATAATTCACATGCAAGTGCAAACACACGCACGAGGAATGCTAATGTGGTACAGCCACTCTCTGTTTCTGCCTGTCATAATGACTGAACAACACTCACATTCTTAAAGTGTCATGTTTTCTTGACAGGAACAACATTAATCACACATGATATCAAATTTTCCTTTTCTGAAGCACGGGATGCCAATGGTAGAAAGTGCCCAGAGGAACTCTAACAGCACACAACACACGAGCTACTGTGTGGCTGATCTTCCAGCCGGACCCAACATCCATCCGGTCAGCGCCCCCCCCCTTCAGTTGTTATTTACAGATGTGCTCTGATGGCTCGAATGGCCCTTACTGCACAAGCTTACATACTGCTTACTTGAACTGATTCTCAATATTGGCTATTAAATGAAATGATTACTTGGTAAATTTCTACATCCTCAAGAATTAACATAGCATTCTAAATGTCTTTAATAATACATTGGCAAGAAATTACTATGTCATGAGAAGAGATGTAAACATTGTAGACATAATTTTAGGTAACTTCAAAGGCTTTGTGTTTAACTGTGACAAAGCTACTACTACTACTACTACTACTGATAATAATAATAATAATAATAATAATCATCATCATCATCATCATTATCCATCCATCCATCCATCCATCTGCTATACTGCCTTATTCAGTTCAGGGTCGTGGGAAGCCTGGAGCCCATCCCAAGACGATCTTGGGAGGGAGACACCCAGGACAGGGCGCCAAACCACTGCAGACAACAACAAAAACAATAATAATAATAATAATAATAATAATAATAATAATGAAGAAAACTGTACACCTGCACAGAAGTTAGGGTTGCAGCCACAAGCATGTAGGTAAAGGGAAAAGCATCCAAAGCAACAGAAAAAGGCTGTGATTGCAATTACCCAGAATTTTTTACTATATATAGTATCTTTTACTGTATATTTTGTGTTATGCCAGCTGAGCTTTTAATATATTATATTACTTTACTTATATACATACACACATATACATACCCTAACACTGGATAAGCACTCTCCTGTTTAACAAAACCTTAACATTTTTAAGGAAAACAGATATTTAGTGTATACAACTGTGCATAACGCTTGTTGCATGAATGTAAAAAAGACAATGGATTGCACAGTAAAAAAGACAATGTATGGCACAGTTAATGCCTTATAGAGAAGGAGTAAAATCTATTTGCTCACTGAAGCTTTACTTACAATATTAAACATGTGACAGAAGCCAGAGAGAAGTGATCTTTCCATAAAAGATCTCTGTTCATTTCACAGTGCTGTCCTATCTCCCTTCTCTCCCACTCTCTCTTTCTCATCTTATCTCAGTGCTTGATTACACCAAATTAAAGCGATGGAAATTAAATTTTAAAAAAGTATTAATTGCAATTGTGAATTCCATTAATCTGAGCCTGGGCAAGGGCAGCTTCACAACACCCCATTAGTCTATATTAATTCTGTACAGGAAAGTGAGAGGTTGTAATCGGGTCTAATCTGTGTGTACACACCAACTCAGTCTCAGCACGTCATGTTCAAAAGATGGTTCCCTTAAAGAATATCTGACTACACAAGAGTGAGCTGACACAAGGACAGGTGTTGATCCATAACTTCCTATTTGTTCCCACGCTGGGTATAAAACATTTGGGTATCTGAAAGTGACAGTTATTACACAACGTAGCAGGACTTAGCCATCCTTTTCATCCAAATTCCCCGCAGGGTTTCTTAATCTACGTGGCCAGGTGTACTGACTGAAAATGGTTACCTGGCAAAAAGGACTATGACAAAACGTTACTTTCCTTACCATATATATATATAGAGATATTGGAGCATGCAATTTGTTGACATTTAAGTCATTATGAACAGTAACATCAGACCCTCAACACATAATGGGCACATGGTTAAGAAAAACCAACCATTGGTGAACGTGCACTTCTGCAGAATCCTCTTTTGCCTTATTTTTCAGGTTCTCCTAAAAACATTACTCAGGAGCTGGAGCTGAAGGCTGCGCGGAAGAAAAATGACACTCGTAGCATAAACAGATATCCAGGACTTTGAAGATGAAACTAGGAAACATGAACGGTTCAAAGTGTTCTGGGGAAAATTCAAATGGCAGTCAAGGGCAACGATAAAGAGATAATGGTACCATTAGAGCTGGTTGAGAAAGTGACTTTACCAATATATTGAGATTTTTGTTTAGAATGAGACGTAGAAATGAAAATCATGATTTCCTTTAACCTGAGTAATTACAGCATGCTGTACCTGCTCTCTGTCAAACAGAGACCCTCAAACACAATTACACAGTAGAATTATAGCACTGCACACATCAACAACACTTTAATAAAAACTGTTAACCCAGCAGTGTCTTCTCAGTAAAGTGGAAATGGTTTGGTTATGTCTGATGTCAACACACTGTTGTGAAGTCTGTGGCAGTAAGAAGCAGCAACTTCACAAACTTATTCCAGCATCTCAGACATGGCATGTGGTTCTGTGCGACATGCTAGCAGAAGCCCTCAGATGCCTGGTAAACAGTGGGAAATAGGTACAATCATTTTCCTTATACTTACCGTTTAATAGGAAGGTGTCAGGGTGGAAAGAAATTACAGATGTTTCATATTGCAAAAGACATGGTGCCCATATATACAGTGGAAAAGCCTAGGTTCATCCAAATGCTGAATACAATCAACTCCAGATATAAACTACTAAGCCAAAATTATTTTGCCAAAGTATCTCCGTGCAAAAAAAAAAAAAAAAACATAAACTGCTTGTAGAAATAAATAAATACACAAATCCTTTCCACCAATAAATAATGTCTTAAATATTATTATTATTATTTTACTCAAATAAATTCTTAAGTTGGTGGAAGGTGTCAAAAATATGTGTTTTTATGTTTAGGCCATATCGGCCAAACCTCAGTATCTTACTGTTGCATGACTGACTCTGAATCACTCTCAAAATGTTCTCTTTGTGTATATATCTGATTTTCAATTATCAAGTTTCATTGGCCACCAAAAAACACCTGCTGTGATGTCAGCAAACAGACACTTTAACTTCCTTTAGCATGGCAATCTTTTTCAAGTTGTATTATTAGATAAACATTCTTTTCCCTTCAAGCTTCACTTTCACCGTGCAGACTTAATGACTCATATATCTGCACTTGAACTCCAGCCAGTTTGGGTGATCATCTGAATGCAGACCAGACACTTCAGTCCACACATGGCAATTTATTATTAACGCTTCGTGACTGCCAGAGTACAAAACTGCCATAGGCTGGCAGAACGGCGAATGATGGTACTGCCCCCAGAGCCTCAGTATAGACCTGGTTCTAACCATGAGCTGTCTGAATCCCATCTTAATTGTGGCTGTCTGTCATTAGCATAAAAGAGGAAAAGGCCCACAGTAAATGCTCGATGAAGCAGTCAGACCTAAGCATAGTAAAGTGCATGATAATCAAAAGATAAACATCCATGCATTTTGTCACCGTTTATCCTGTGCAGGGTCACAAACGGCTTGGAGTCTGACCCAGGCAGCCCAGGGTGCAAGGCATTATACATCCTCAAAAGCATACAAGCCTATCATAGGCCATGCGCGCGCACACACACACACACACACACACACACACACACACACACACACAAATTTGACTTTTCAATTAATCTAACTTGTACCTTTTTGAGGTGAAGCCCAAAGATGCACAGGAAGAACGTGCAAACTGTGCACGTGCAACACCAAGGGCCGGAGTCAAACCAATACCCACAGAGCTGGGAAGCAACACAGTGCTATCCAGTGAGCTGCTGGGCCACCCAAAGACAGACCAACGGTCAGAACAATGAAATGAAGGAGCCACACAGAACTCAAGAGAGGACCAAGGTAGCATTTGCACAGTACACCAAGATGACAATGAGTGTGTAACAGAGAGTCTGTCGTTGCAATGTCATATCTGCAGTACACCTTATCAGGACCCTCCTTCCCAAATTGCCTAATTGTTGAGCTGATGATTAGAGGCCTAATGGAAATGTTTATAGCTTCTGTTTGCGAATGATAGTGAGGTAATTAAGAGTCATCAGTTCATTACACACCAGAGGAGTGAAGAGGAAAACGGGAAAGTGTGGTGACTTTCAGAGGACTTGATCTCTGTGGAATTGTACATGTGTTGGTTTGGGGGGGGGGGGGGGGTTTTATTAAAAAAAAAACAAAAACAACAAATCAAAAACGGGGCTTTGGGAACGGGCCAAGGGAAA
>JABJVR010016961.1:26341-80193 GCA_025773905.1 Chitala chitala | reverse complement strand
CTAAACTGTATTTCGTTACCCTGTATCTATACATGTGTAATGACAATAAAGTTGAATTCTATTCTATTCTATTCTATGTAAGGGAGAGCTTTCATGGGTAAAAAGTGAGTAGAAGAGTAGGCTGAGGACATACCTCTGTATATATAATCTCCCATCCTGATGTTCTGGGGTCTGTTACTCAAAAAGTTCAGAATCCAGGTGCATGGTCATCTGGCCACCTCAGCTGGGGGACAGTAACATCTCAGCTTGTGGGAGAACGCCAGATTGCAGATAGAATAAAATACCAATTATTATAGTCCAAAGTGCAGTGATTATTATGCACAACCAATAGCAACTCTGCTCTACTATACTGTACATATTTATCTGCTAATGCACAAAAAAAAACACGACACAAAATAGCAGCCAAAAGTTGAAGAGCAATGGGCTGCTGCGTCTGGACGCACTGCCGTATTCATTCTGCAAAATATTAAATCTACTTCTTCAGCAATGACACTACACTACACTATAGTTGTAAATAAAAAGAAAAACAATAATAAACAGCATGACATTCTTACAAACAGCCACCAATCAAAGGTCTTATACAGTATTTGGAATATAATATTGATACAACAAGTATGTGGACCACTAAGCACATTTCTGTCACCCCATTGAGCATAATCTCAGTAAACGCCATAAGTGCTTTTGGAATTGGCATATTAACAAGTTTTGGTTCATTACTTATTGAATGCCAAGTTGCAGTCAACCATACAACACATACATTTTGCACATGGATTAGGTACTATGATTCAGCGCATCATTTCTCACAATGAACAGATCCCAAGCATTTAACAGATTTTGGTTCATGTCAACTGCCGTATGAATTGATCTGTGTTATTTTCTGTTTTGTATGAACAACAGACTTTGTGAAAATGTAATAGGAGTATAGGGTTGGGTCTCAGATTTTATCAGTTTCAAATCTGATTCCTTTCTGCATGTCAAATCTGGTTATCGATTCTTCATTCCAATTTTTTGTGGCCAAAAATTTTCAAATCAAAAAAAAAAAAAAAAAAAAAAAAAAAAACTCCATTTATTTTCTTTAAAGAGTTCAGCAACAAAGGTTGCTTAGGTTACAACAAAATTTACTTAGGTTACTTGAAGCAGTCATGTGATTTCCATGTTTTATTAAAACAAACACAGTGTTTAAAGATAAAATAAGATAAATATTTCTTCAGAAAAGACTCAGTGGCAGATCCAGAACATTTTAACTGGGGAGGCCAAGGTGGGACACAGAGCATTGTAACATTGGAAAACTGCCATCTCAACACATAGAATATCAATTTTCATGTATTAGCATATACGATGGAGTTCAAGTGAGGCTGTATTCACTTGCAAATCATCACAATTGTTTTAATTAATCTGATCTCAAATCATCATTCTGTAAAGAACCCAACGACAGTGTTCATTATTAATTTGTTGACTTAAGTCTGTTTTTTGTATTATTCTAACTAAATTGTAGGCTGCTTCATGCTTTTGTCAAGTACTGTAGACAAACTCTTCCTACGCATTCAAACATAATCCTATTCTATTAAAACACAGTGATGTGTACCTCCCCAACACCATTTCAACAATAATAGGACAACAAACTGGTGATTCAGATTTGTTTTCATGGAATTTTGTAACTGCATGACATTCAGCCATAAAACAAACATCTATGCATAGGTATTAAGGGGTAACATTATATTAAGGCTAGAATATATGGTTCCCCATTTAAACAGGCATGCAGTAACACTAGACCTCAGCAATGATGATAATAGTTTATCTACATGCAAGTAAGCATGTATTCAAATGACTTTCATCTATGCCAGATGTCTGTGATTAGGAATAGGGGAAACAATATGTCATGACTTCCAAGACATTTGGTTCTTAAACATTGTGCTCATTACATAAACTTTCCTACAGACACATATGGTGTCTGAATGACTTTCAGTCTTCCCCACCACTTCTAAAAACAGCAGGGTGGGGGGTCATCTCTATGTGCACAGTCTTTCACAGCAAGTTGAGGAACATGTCATTTTCAATAAATGGTTCAATAAATATTCTTGTGAGAATTACTCCAACATGCTGTGGCAATGACACGTTTACCATTTTAGCCAAGTGAACAACCGTTTCGATTATAATTTATTCCATATAGATTATGACCATTTCACGGTCCATATAATTTAGCAAAAGTAAGTAAAATATAGAGGCACAGCTAAACTTCGGTTTTACTGTAAAATTTACATTAGATAGCACCACTTAAACAGTTCATAATGGGTAATGTTCTGCAACCCATATTCAAACTGGACCATTTGCAACTCGGCAATTCATATTCATTTTAGTGCGATTCATTCACAAATATGCATACAGAGATGCGTGCACACATAGTCATTTAAAAATATGTATTAATTTTTATTCTTCTGGCCTACAACATTATATCCAAGTAAACATAATGTATTTAACAAAAACAGATTCTACCATATACAAAAAAAGAAAATGAAATTTGCACATCATCCTTTAAACACAACCTACCTGGATTCCGTATGCACAGACATTGTTTTGACTTTTAATACTGCACTATTAATGCATAATTTTGCATACTCTGCAATGTTAAACACAAGAACTAATGAATTTCAAAAATATTGACAGTATTCACCTGTACGTAAAAAACATTTACAGTACACCTTTAAGAACTCAAACACTGTATATTTAATAAACATATGATAAATCCACAAATGTGCGTGCCCTTACCCAGTAAAAATAAGAGTAGTATGCCTCCCTGTTAAGGTACTCGGTGCAAGACAAGCTAGTTTCAAACTTACAAAAAAGTGTGATAGAAAGGAATTATGTACACGTTTGTGGCCTCTTTTCCAAAACAATGAATACTTGGTGTCTGCCGGCTCTTGTGGCAGACTTTCACAGCCTACTACATGTTCTGCATGAGCCATTTGCAAGCGGACAAGGGCTCCAGCGTGAACACCTGCTCCTGAGACAGGTTTACAGTAGCGTATTTTACCACCAGTCTGGGTTTCACCATCTGAGCAGCAGACAGGAGACGGTTTCCTGCTGCACTGTAATCTCTTTCAGTAACAGTCTCTGATCCCCCTTTCCTAAGATTGACATGGGTGCAAACAGAGCACAAACATTACAACAATCATTTAAACACGTTTTCTCAAAGCAAGGAGAGGCAGCCAATGAATACCTTTTCAACACAACCTGAAGTGGGATTGGACTTGGGCCCTCAATCTCATTTGCACTGGATGCTATGAAAACCTCCAAAGCTATGGCCATTTCAACCTCACTCAAGGAGTGGGGGATTGGAAGTAGCCTGCAGTACTGGTTCACGAGGGCTTGTGGGTAACAACCCATTGACATGGCATCTGAAAAAGCAATGAGGACAAATCACTGAAAATCAGAACCTACTTCTGGGAAACAAGACATTCCCACAACTCTGTCATTCACACGATACAAACTGCAAGTTTATGCAAGCATTGCCTGCAGGTAATGTGAAATCCTCAGTTAGCTGTGTCCATCACTGTCACAGTAGAAAGCAGTAAAGCCACCAACAGAGACTTGGTTAAACCCATTGATAACTGGTATTTCACTGTCACTACACACTGTTATATTTCACCAGTCACTAGGTAAAGTTGCCATTTAGAACTGCATACTTTTACAGTTCATATAAAAAAAGAAACATTAAAAAAAAAAAAGTTATGTAATACTTGATGGCAGTACAGGATTAGTACATACGTTTATATAGAGACTGCGCTTTTAGCCAAATGTTCTGTTTCCCCAGTTTGTGGATGAGACCTCGAAGGAGACCGAAGTCCACTGGAATATTCTTGGCGACCATGTAATCCACAATGTCAGACGCCACTGATAAATTCTGCTTCTCCAAGCAAGAGTTCAGATGTACATTGAAAATCTCGCTGTATTTGGGTGCAGCATCTGCATCTACAATAAATTCACAAGAGGAAAAAAAAAGTACTATAAGGTTAAACAGATTTCCCAGAATCTCAGCTCTTGATATCTAGATAGCGTTTACTAAGGTGAACTGACAATCTGAAATGGAGTCATAGCAGCAGACTGGGGATGTTGTGAACTGGAGCTGATGACATGTGGCCTGCCTACGCTTATGTTCTTTACACATATTTACTACAGGAATAAAACTGCCCTATTTATATTACATGCTCCAAAACTGTTGGGCTCTTGTTATTGCAAAATTGTGTAAATGAAAAAAGTACAACACATCAGCACATTAATATGTTATAAAATCTTTTTGTAATTTATTACAAACTATGGTGGCACCTAATGCAAGATGTATTTAGCTCTGCCATTGTTTAATCTCATGCATTTTTAAACTTCATAATCAGTACAGTAATTTTATATTAACACACAATGCACACCCATTCAGAAAAGACATGGACTAAAACCCACCTTTACGCTTCTGCACATCCCTTTATATGGAGCACAATAAAATTACAAAGAATTGTAAAACATACGCAATTTAACATTCAAGTCTTCAGAAAACACTAGTTTTGCAGCATCTTAGGCAACTCACCAGTGGAGCGCTCCAGACCAGGTAAGTGGGTCAAGATGTCCAGGGTCACCCGGTGCATGTTTCTCTGCGTGTAGCTCTCAGCCAACCGACACAACACAGCCTGGCGGAGCCGCATGTCCTCCTCATCACAAGCCCAGAATGATGAGCCAGCTGTCCACTCATTGTCTAAAGAAATATAACAAGATGGATTACTTGTAATTGCCAATGAAAGCCCTGGCAGAGTGTGGAAAGCTTTAACGTTTTCAAAGCAAGGCTTATCTCCATAGAGAACCATTAACCGAAAACTAGAGCAGCTTTATTTGAAAGATTTCAGAGTACAAAGCAAAATTTAACAGACAAGGAGAAACAATACATAAAATTAATGACATTAGCCAGAAACTCTGCGATGTCTCAGATCTTACATCCCATATGTATTACGGTTGCATTGTAACGTCTGTATGTATAGTGGGAGTGAGAGGAGCAAGGTCAGCGCACCGTTCAGAATGCTGAAGGCGCCCTCCGGATTTCCCGTGTTCAGGAAGACCTCTGCAGCCATGTTCACCATTTGATACTGCGACACCGAGCTCTCGAACAGGCTTTTCAGCCCCACATAGCTCAAGTTCTGCTCATTCAGGACATCCAGAAGCTGCCGGGCCTGTGCAAGAGCCCACGTTAAATAACCACAGCTCCGACGCTATCGTTAGGTGGGCGAAACATCCACAGTCAACTCACGCTGGACTGTCATTTGACTCTGCACTCAGTTTCAAGTGAGAAAAAGACTTGCGTATGATTGTAACTTTACAATTTGTGGGCATATTTCTGAATAGTAATATATACAGTTTCAAACATTTAAAACTCATGAGCCCTTAACCTTTGATCCCTAATTATTACTTTCTAAGCATTCTGACTGTCAATGGTGGGCTCAATCCGATATCACATACACGTGCTTATCAATGGACGAGTGGAACGGATGCATTTCATATGACATCACAACTTCCTTGCTCAAAGACTGGCTGCCATGTTGTAGGTCAAGGTGCAAAAGAGTGATTGTGGTAATGTTTCAAACATGGAGTTCTTAAAACTGCTTGTTAAAGCTTAAGGTTCGCAACCATCACCTTGAACAATGGTAAATGTGTGACACCAGTTTCCTACATTCTGTATTTATATAGATCTACATAAGATTCAGAACGTTCCAACTAACCTCTGTGCATGCCTCCCTCTGGCTAACATAACACGCTTGCCATTTACACTTGCCGGGATACACAAAATTTCTTTCACCTAGGCATAAACAAAACAGCCATAATCCTCTAAGGATTTACAGGCTTTCAAAACTTTGAAATGTGTACATTCTGGAAGTATTTACTATAATTAATGTCCAAATAAGTAATACTGCTTCACCACTCATACTTTGACATTTTGTAAAGGTCTCTGCTGGAATTAATTTGCAATTTATCTGTGTATCCTGAACGTGTCAGATTATCTAAAGTGTCAATGTATCTGGCCTTATTCTTACTGGTATCAGATTATGCATCCACAGCTTCAAATCAAAATATAAAACTTACTTAAATTTCTTATATAGCACCTTTCACAACAGGTTGCATCAAAGAGCTTTACGGGAAGAAATTACACATATTCCAAAGTTAACAGCTGGTGGATGATTGAAGTTAAAGGCAGGAGACAACAATGAAGAAAAACTAAAAACTCCACAGTGTGGGGGGAAAAAACAAAAACAACCTCTGGGGGTCCATAGTCAACAGGCTGCACAGCCCCTCCTGGGCATACCAACACAACAGAAGTTAGTAATGGAGACTATCAAAGTAAATGGAAATACAGACTCCATCTATGCTCCTGATGTACGAATAGGTCTACTTTCCTCTGAAGGTGTTTACATTCAACACAAAACCTTGGTTGTAAACGTCCGACTTAACCTACAACACATTAGCAGGTTTTGGTGCCTGTGGAAACCATGACGTCAATGCAACATATCTATAGGTACAAACTGTTAGTGTTACCTTCCCCCATTGCTTTGAACCACAGTATCTAAACAGTAAAGACACGCCGATCCGTCCCAGTAGATTTTTCAATAAGCCATTCATAGGACGTCGCTGGCAGGCTTTAAAAGAAAAACACCAGAAAACATTTAACTGTCCAATACATCATTTCTACATATACTGTTACAGTACCTTATGTCCAAGATAATTTCATTAATATGCTTTTAACAGGTAAATTAGACAAAGAGGAAGAACCTCTAAAATTAATATAATTTAAAATCAGTTAATTCAAAAGTAACCTATTTTCTAGTATTTTTTAACAGTCTGGCACACAATAAAATTTTCACAATGTACTTCATAGTCCATACTTGCATGTATGTAATCTCTACTCTTATACATTTAGTGGTAACGTATAACCGTTCATGACCAGTAGGTGACAGCAACCAGCTGTATACAGCATAAAGAAGGGCTAGGAAACAAACGGGCAGAAATGGGGTGTGGAAAAATAATTCGTTTTCAGAAAAAAAAATACATCTTAAAACCCAACTTGATAAACTTCCAAAGTTAAAATTATCTGAACTTTCTGTGTGTGTGTGTGTCAAATCATGATAAGCTCAGTGGAGGATAAGCAGAGCTCACCTGCTTGGATGAACTCGAACACGGGTAGCGTAGCGGCGGTTGTCTCCTTGAGCAGTGCCAGGATGACACAGCGGCTCAGGTGATGCAGCTTCGGCAGGCTGCCCTGGTGCACACACGCTGTGTGGAACATGCAGCCGAGCCTCACCCAGTCCTCCTGTTTCCTGCACCGCTGGACAGGGAGGCCCGTCAACAAGAGAGCACAACCGACACTCCGGTCACAAAAGCGCCAGTAACCTGCTGCCCAAACGCGCTCAGGACTCAACAGATGCAGCTGAACAACCAGATAGAACAGCTGCCTTTAATTAGACGCAAGCCTCTATTTGGTTCGTTATTTATTAAATAATTCTGGTACACACCGCTCTATTTAGGAAACAATCGACATGTTGGGCAAATGCTCTGCCACAGACGGTTTTGTCAGTCATCACCAACCGTGAGAAGACAAATGCACATGAGAAGGACTAACAGCTGCTTGCTTTTCAGGTTTTTACAGACAAGGCATCACTGCATTTAGAGATCTGCTGACATAAAGTAAGGCTAAGCTTTAGAGCCAACTACATTTACCGTAATGTTATGCACAGCAGAGACTACTCCTGCTTAACTGCCCAGGAATGAGCCTTGACTTAACAGCTGTGGACAAGATAAAGTATTTAATCTGAAGCAAAAGCAGGAAAATTTTAAATGCACCAGCCTATATAAAGTACAGCAAATATGTAGCTACAAAAGTGACACGTGAACTTAATTTGCAGTACAGTTTAATCAATATTTAAAATGCATATATCATACTAAAAAGCCAGCCATAAAAGAACACTGAAAAGCTCACCTTCACCTCTTTAACCATGAGCGGTATATCCACCTTCATGTCCCACACATCTGTCCCTAAGCCTCTGTAAGGGCAGACAGGAATGAGCTTCTCGTTTTACTGCACATTGTCCAATGTCCTTTCACTGCCCACCTTGCTCCAACACACACCTACACTTTATCTTCAGAAAAGCATCCATCTGTTGAACAGGAGTATTCATGACTTCCAGACAACGCTGCATGTCCTTGAAGTGGTCCGTGGTGAACACCATGCCAGCATCCACACACTACAGAGAGGCAGAGAGCTGAAGAACGTGACATACTCACATCTGAGCAACATCCGCCCAACGTGACAATACTGCAGGTGGTGGCTTACCATGGACATCACAGCTAGGAGGTCTGCAACTGCAATAGAAAGACCATACTGCCGCACATACTCAAACACCGCCAGGATCAAGTTCGATGGTGGCTACGAAGGAACAAACATAACACAGTAGATACAGGCTGATCATTCATGCCTTTAGTTATAGCCTAGGAAACATTCATACGAATGTGGTTCGACAAGCTTATTAAAAGTGCAAAACAATATTACACTTAATTTTAAAGCTCTCCTTTGTAATATTATAAAACATACACATACCCTTATTACCCACATAAGGCGTCATCATTTCCACATAACCGAAGTAAAATCTTTTTTGGACCCTATTCTGTATGCCATACTGCCTACTTGTTTATTTGACTGTGTGACCCTGTGATTCTCAAAGTGGGGTCTCTGCAACTCCACAGGTCTGTGACACCTAGTCAAGGGGTCCGCAAAATTATTTTAATAATCGATTAGTTCATAAAATTAGGTATTTCAGAAATTTCTCCTCTCTAAGAGGTCCCAGGTTTGAAAAAGTTTGAAAACACCTGGTGTAGCCAACCGTCTATGGATCGTGCGCTGTTTACATTAGTGTGACACAAGTGCAGTATTTCAGCAGTCTGATATGTACATACCAATTAAGTTTTAGTTATAGTCATTAAGTTGACATCCCTGGAGACAGACACTGACAAAGTACTGTATGCTTACGTTGCATGGATATTATGCAGGCTGACATTGCTTTGTGTCACAATGAACTGTTTCTGTTAGTTCTGCTGTAGCCTCTGAACACGCAGGAATCGTGTGATAGGAGCCCGTTTGTTCTGTAGCTAAAAAGTTTGGAGTTGTATCACAGTTCTTTTGACAGCTCTCAAAAGCATATTGTGGGCACAACTGGAACCAGTCTCAATAAAATATCATTGTATCACCCACCATTAATATTATTAAAAATAATATTATTGCACACATCATTCAGAAATCTAATTTGATCAAATATAGGATAGTGTTGCAACGCAGTGTAAAATTTCTTACCAAAATTTTGTGAGGGATTGCTACTCGCATGACAGCAAGCATGTCTTTTATAATGCCTCTTTTGAATAATGCTGACAGGAGGAACATCAGTCCTTGCATGTCAAAATGGATTCCAGGCAAGCATTTCTGATAGTAACTTATAAACACAGCAGCTGAAAACAAGAAGTCAAAATATATCTGCTGTGATTGGACATCCTTAAAGCAATCATTTGCTTTCCCACATTCATACGGCCAAAATACAACAGACACACAGAGATAATTTGGAATTGACAAGCAGGTCAAGAATTATGGAAAATTATTCTGTTGAATAAATAAACCTAAATGATTTGAAAACATTACGCAAATCAAATTCAATATCCAGTGTTCTTAAAAATGTCATGTACTAATCACTGCAGGTACTAGAGAGAATTAACCCGTTGTACAGAAATCCTGTGTTCTTTCACCTGCACGCTGCAGAACTGACTGAGTTTCATCTCTGCTAAACCTGCACACGATCTCCATGCAAAACTGAAAGGAAAGGTCAGCAGAGCATCAAACAGTTAAGCCCCCAGAACAACTTTGAAATAATACAAAAACACATGCATTGACTCAGGTTCACCTTTTCATCTCCATCTTGCGGCTCATGTAAAAACCAGCAAATTTTCCTGAAACATACATGCTTGCTGCTGAAGTAAAACTTGCAATATAGCTCACGGTCAACTGGACTGCTGAACTGTGAAGACACATCCACAGACGATTCGAAAAATTGTAACATAGGTTGAGTCTCCTTAAATATACTGAGGCAACATTAACCCAACTCCTTACTCACCAAACCTGGAGCTTTAAGTATCTTCGAGTTCCCCAGCTCATTACATTCCGGTGTAGTCTGCTTGAAGCCTAAAACTATATGTTCAATCTAGTTGTTTAAATCAATAATTCTAAAACAACAACAGGCTGGACAATGCAGAGGGAACAACTGCAAAGCAAGCCTTAAAAGGTTAACAAAATATCTGGAAGAACAAATTCTCACCATTTGCTCCCTGTTCAGCATGCCTGCCATCTTGCTGGCTTTCAACATCCCAACTCATCTCTGACTGGTTCTCCGAAAAACTGGAAAAACTTTTAAACCAAACACGCAATCAGTGGACAGTTCTTTAATTAAGCTGACGTTTGAATCTGCATGCCCATTTACCCTGAGATCAAATCCTTCCAGAAATATTCATTGTGTCCACTGTCAGAATCTTCAGCCTTCACCTGTTTGGGATGAGAAGTGTGTTTCACCACTCAGAATCATTAGCTTTGCACTGTTTCCATATGGGCAAGAACTGAGTGTAATGATGGATTTCAGACAATACAATGAAATCTCTACTCCTATTAACTCCTAGTTTGAATGTGTGCAGAGCAGGCTGCACTTATGTTATGATATGAGCTTGTCAGGATGTTGTTGTGCATTTCAGCTACTTCTATAAAGCATACAAGGTAATTGCACTGGCTAAGGAAAAAGGAAAACATTTTGCTGCAAAAGTTTTCAATGTTCACCATTGGTGAGTTCAAGATTGGTGCCAAAACAAGACAAATACACAAACAATTACAGACGACAATTACAAACAAGACAATTACAAAACGCACCAAAATCTGAGAAAAGAAAGTCAGGAGCTGGTCAGCCAGTGAAATATGAAGACATTGAAACAGGTCTGATGAATTTGTTTAAAGAAAATACAGTTTAACACGGTGAGAAATTAATTGTCATTGCTTATATGAAAATGTGCATACGATAAATGCTGAATTAATTATGCATAATTCAGTAAGAATAGCACAGATTTTGAAGACCTTATTATTGCACTCCATTAACTTCGTTGTCGGACAAAACTCAAGGGGCATGCATTGTAAAACTACTGAAAATATCAGAACTTCATTTTTTGTGTTTTACAAGTGATGTCGGTGCAATGCATGGCAAATCAATTTGGGATTTAGGAGCGGACTGTCCAATTTATGTAGCGTTTTTGTGTTATTTAAATGATATTTACTTGTAGAAAATGCATATAATTCACTGCATTTACACATTCATTCTCCGCAAATCATCACTTCTAGGCATTGACCACGTTTCTATGTCACCGCTTTAATCATGTAGAAAGGGTGCACTTTACCGTGTCTCGCACTGTATTATCGGGTGGGACGCATCTTTTAGAGAGGGAGTGTTAATTAGGAGAAATATGGTACATGAAAACATGACAACACGCAGCTGGATAAAAGTCTGTTATACATGATGAATGACAGAGCAATTGAAAAATGTACATTACTGACCGTCTCTTTGACTGTGTTTTGATCACAATCCATGTAAATGTCATCAGCAGTGGACAGTGAGTGCCAATCATCACTTACAGATGTCTCACTCTCAAATTTTTCTGTAATACAACCACTTTTAAAGTCACCATGTTTGAAATAATGATCTGAACACACACTCCTAAAACTAAGTATTCAACAATGCACAATGAACAGTCATAGGGCTGTGGAAGAATGTTAATCTAGCTAAACAACCTAAATAGAAGAGACGCAAAAATAAACAAACCACAGGTACGCATACCTTTTAAATCAGGAGAAATGCCTGCTTGATCTTCACACTCCTGGTCCGGCAGTCCAAGACAGGGACGTTCAGTAAACCTAGACCCACTATACAGGTTTCAGTTTCAGTACAGTCCAAGTAGTCTAATGAACTGCTATAGTCAAGATGCCTAGATATGACCCAGCACTTAAAGATGTAATACTGCCAAAGACTCACCTTGTTTTACTGTCCCAATCAACCGTTGAGTGATTTGTCCTCAAGGGTGGAAAGTTCAGTTCATATTTTTTAGTTTTCAGAGAGTTCCCAGTATTCTTACCCACTGACTTCATCTTTTCTTCTGATACCTTACAAAACAAGTCTGGGTCATCTGGAATCACATCTAGTACAATGGCATCCTGCTCATATGCCTTGACCAAATCCATGACATCACCAGATGCTCCATCTACTCCAGAGTTAATCCACAGAAAACTGGTACCCTGGTAAGAACTGGGGCAGGCATCCTTGATTTCACACATAATTTGACTGTTTGTTGGCTGTCCGTACTCCACCAAGTCTTCATCAGGACTGGTATTACCATCATCACTGCCATCTTCAGACTGGTCTCGACTTAGCTGTGATGCAGCAGCTGGCTGTGACCTTTCTTTTATGTTCACACCAGATCGTTCTGGAACAGACGCACAAGGGAGAAAGGAGGCTTTCATGTCAACTGTGTGTGATCCACATGGTTCGGTGATACTGTTGGCCACTTCAGAAGGACGCAACTGATTTTTCTCAAAATTTGCTGACTTGTTGCATTTCTTCAGAGGGACTTTAAATTGCTGGAATCTCTCTTTTTGCATTCTGCTCATTTTCCAGAAATGCATGCTTATATCTTCATTTCTGCCAGAAACTTCTTGGTCATGGTTTACTGCATCCAGAGCATTTGGCTGATGACTGCAGCCTCTGTAACCGACCAGGGATTCTGGCTTGGAACACGAAACCAGATTAGCAGACTTTTTAATTGACGTTAAAGATTCTGCCCTTTCCCTCAGGACACCCGTTTTCATTTTGGTACAAATCTGGTTTTCATTTCCCATTTTGATGTTACCAGCTGGACCTTCTGCCGGTATAGAATGTGCCATTTTACCAAAGAAAACATCACTAAGCTTGGCAGGGGTGTCAACGGCCAAATCCTTGTCACATTCCTTCTGCAGGGAAGACATGGACACAGATGAATGAGTATTTTTGTCAACTAATCTCAGTTTTTGAAAAGGCCATGGGAGATATGTACGTGCACACGATGGGCACGCTTGGTACGGCGTTGTCCTTTGACAAGAAAAAAATTCAGCATTGCCTTCATCAACTTCCCTCTCACGTCCTGAACTGGCATCTCCATAGCATTGTACAGAGTATTTGCCCTTGTCAGTGTCATTCAGTGCAACAGTGTTTGCTGCTGAAAAACCATTGTCTTCAACTCCATCTTTATGGTCACAATGTCCTGAAGTAAGCAGCATGGCTGATGAACTTACTTTCATCATATCTGCACAAGCAGGTGGACAAGACTCGCTCAACGTGCCCAGTTCACAACTTGAGGATACAGTTGTGGACTGGACAACCAGCACTGCAGAGTCACATTTCTTCAACACTTTGGTTATATGGGAGGCCAAAGGGCTGTTTCCATTTGACACTACTTGTCTCCTCATTGATTGATTTTCACAACCATTAATGCCATTACAATAACGAACATGTTTATCATGTGTTCTGACTGAATTTGCAACTCTCAGAGGACAGTTTTTAACATCTGGCACCCCTTTAGGTCTTTGGTTTGCTAAAGGAGATGAATGCACTTTGGTTCTTAACAACTGCTGAGGCTGCTGAACTCTAGAGTTCACATATGGTCCCAAGTAGAACTTCAGAAATATTTTATCATGACAGCCTGTCTTGAAGCAAATAATGCTTTTAGTTTTTAGTTCATCCGGTAAGATACATCTCGCGTGTAAAAAATCGGCTGGAAATTCACAGATGTTTGCTATGTCACACAGCTGTACAACAGGATGCATTTCTATAACGTTTTCTGGCTTTCTTTTAGCCTGCCTTTTAAAGGTTTCTTTAGCTTCAGAGTCACATAGCTTCAGTACGCACCCTTTGGCCAGATGATCATATTCTGAGATGGTATCAGACTCACAGCTCTTCAAGCCGCATGCACTTGTAATAAGCCTCGTCTCTTGCTTCTTTTCTGAACGACTTCTCAAACATTGTGTACAAGACTGGTGAAGCACAAGTTTCCCTTTAGTATCTGAAAAGAAATACTGTAAAATTAGAACCGTTCATTTCTAAACTCCACTTATTTATACATAACATCAATTCAGTTTTCTAGGGAATTATAACTGATTAGCACCATTGGGTTTGATAAAGTCACCGTTTAATGTAGTATTAGTAGTAATAATAATAATGCTAAAATGACCAACAACCCAGTTTTTTATAGGTACATCCATCCCATGAGTGGACATAAAATCGGTGTTGAATATCGTCCACAGAACTTTTATACTCAAGATTGTGTGTCCGTTGTAGAGCTACAAGTCCCTAGCAGGCTCTAAAATCTCTTTTTAAGATTGCACGGCAGAAAATAACAAATAACAAGGAAAAAAAACAAGGACACATTAAAAATATTACAGCATGACTCAGCGGCACGTGGCCCCCTGATGGAATTTAGCGATCAATAGCCGCTAGGATTTTGGTGATTGCCTAACTCTCACTTTAACTAGGCATATGTGAATTGTAAATCGAACAAAATTAAAACCGAGAAACTGCAATTAACTACGCCTGCCCTGTAGAACGTTTTCTTCCGAAGAGTGAAACGAGGTAAACTCGTCTTTTCCCGGAAGAGTGAAGCTCAGGTTGCCTTAGCGACCAATCCCGTTCTCTTATTCCGCGCCACCCTTTAAGAACATGTGTCTTACATCATGTTACAATTCCCATAAACATTAAATCTCTATTATGACCATCTCTGTAACATATTGCCAAAAATGCGTTTCGCATGTGTCACACAATGCCAATGCAGTTGTGATACATTGAAGTCCGCACATACCACTTAAAACTGGTTAATCTAGATCTGAGACTAAGCATAACGTTATTCTTCATACAGTGGCGATCCCGATAAAGTCGGGCCTAAGAATGTCGAAATGTCAACACGTCGCGTTTTTCCTACAGAAATTAGAGGCGTCAAAAAGTTGCGTAAATGTTATAAGGTCCCCGCCATTCAAACCGCCTGCGTTATTTTGCATTGTTATTTTGGTGTTTCTCGCACATTTCAAATGTTTTTTTTTCTACTAAAACAGGTTTATATAAATACATGCAAGTATATCCAATTAGATGTATGTATTATAAACCTGTTTTCTGTAGTATTTTCTAGCATATCGGTAACAATTGATTTATTGGTAAATTAGAGTTAAAGATGAAAGCATTTGTTTAAACACTTACTGTAATTTAAAATGTTAAAAATATACCGCATATCTGTACTGTATATCCTTTACTCACCCAACTAGTGATGTTTTTCAGATGTTTTGTCATTGTCGCATGTGTTTGAACGAATTACAGATTTTACTGAGATCCCCACTGTAATTGTGTTTTGTTAGAACAACGTTGCATTGTCATGTTAATCTTTTTAAACTACACGTAGAGGTGACGTGCAGGTGTACATAAGACACGTTTGTACCTGCTGTCACTCTATTTGTCGCTTGATCTTCGCTCCCCTTAAGTAATGTTATCTTCGTAGGCTCAGGTGGTCGTCCATTCGGATGTTTGGATTCCACAGGTTTGAGTTGCACAACACATGTCGGGCATGCATGCTTTTCGTTCTTATTCCATGCAACGATTCTCCCATTTGGTTTATTTGACACTTTCACCTCTGGTGAACTAAGGCCCTCATGATGTGCATTTCTGCGAGACGCACACTGGCTGTCCGAACTAGCGCGGTCAGGGTTGTTTACAACGCTTTCAGCATTTATTCTAAACGACGAGCGTCTCCGTTCGACATTTTTCTCTTTTGAAGGCAGCGTTCGGTTTAATCTTATTCTTTTAGATGCTGATAGTGACATATTAAAGTTTGTTCCTTTCTGAAAAGATTAGCACGTTAGATTGCAAATAAAAAGCAAGGAAATCACTTAATATAAACGTGCTGACTTGTTTGATATAAAAGCCAATCTGATGTTGTTTCTGGTATAAAGTTATCGACTAAACATAGATAATCTATCGCAGCCTATAAGAGGCCTATGTCAATTTTTGCAAGAACACGAAAACAAGATCGGTGCAAAACGCAATTCCAACGTTTTTACAGCGTGTAGTTCACGCTTTTTTTTTTCCCACCATAGACTTCACGCGCTACTTGCAATCGAACGCTACACTCGTTCGGAAAATCCGTAAAGGCTCGAGCAGGCCGCGCGCCGCACGAGGTAAAGGTGATTCCCATACAGCTAAGACGAGGCTTGGGCTGCCTTTGATGTTCGCCTATGTACTAAAGACCAACTAAAATTCTAGTCGTGTTGTGCGTCAGTTTTACAATTTAAGTAATTCGACGTAAATTCTGAACAAACTATAATTTATATAAAACTATATATTTTGGAAACTATAAACTACAGTTAGACTTGACGCGTACTTCAAAATAAATGGAAGGCATTACTGTTGTCACCCTAAAACTAAAATGTAAAACAGACGTGGTATTTAAATATAAATCACTTGTACTCACAGCGCCCAGTAGGTGACAGCATAATATAGATAAATTAATCATTATTATAAGTGCCGTAAAGTCGAATTCAACTCCTTTCCGGGCGATCACACAAACACACACACACACAAATGTTTGTGGATGCAAAATGACCAACAGTATATCTCCTTTAGTTCTGGAATTATGCTTCAGTACTGAAGCGTTCAATTTTGTCTTTACTTCCGTCGTGTAAAGACAAACGCTATGGGGCCATTTTCTGCGTCCCATTAAACATTTAGCTATACTGACACTGTGGGAAGAAAACGAATAACATTTGAGTGTATTAATGACAGTACAGAACACCTGTAAATATGCCCCCCAGTTTTGCTTTGTGGCTTGCAAGACCCTCAGGTTGAAAATAAAAAACGTACTGAATGCAGTACAGAGGAACGTTACGTTTGTAAATGATTATACACGCCTTCGTTTATTTTCACTGCTAAGCCAATTAATACGGCTGCCTGACAGCGCGACAGATCGGTTCTGATGCCTGTCGATTCAAAATTATATTACGGTTTATATCGATACTCAGAAGTGTAGTGAAAAGCCGTTTAATATTTTCTTTCAACAAACTGTGTCCATTATCTTTGTAGGCCTTGTAAAACGGGGTATTTTCCCTTATAAAGAAATACCGCTAATGCATACTTAATTTTTAAAACGTTGCTTTTACAGATGATGCTTTACAGAAAGAAGAGGTTCATTTGATTTTCGTATGGTCTCGACATGACAAGTTCAGTGAGCAGAACATACATTTACATCATACTCTGACAGTTGTTTGAAATGTTTTAAAGACCCATTTCGTATTTTAGAAAGCATAATGCACATCACAAATTGGCCATAATCTGGCACAGTTGTTGTTGTTATTATTATTATTATTATTAGGTCAGTAGAAATAATGTAAGAACACAACAGTTTGTAAACATGCAGTTTAGAGAATAAATTATAATACGTTTTCATTTGCAAGCACTCTGCATTTCAATGGTAATTTATTGTTATTTATTTTTACTTAATTAAAAAATCTCTATTCTAATTCTTATTTCTATTATTATTTTACAGGATAAGAGGTGGATGTATGCACAGGTACTCCACCATGTCTGAGACTTGCTTTAAATGGATTGTAGAACCTAGAGAACCACAACAGCAGATTATTATTCTATATATATTCTTCTCAATGATTACACTCTGCAGTGGGATTCCTTTGTTTTTTAATCCCTTATTAGTCCCACAAGTTTCTGTATTTAGCCCATCCCCTGGGGGAGCAGTGGGTGGCCACTTTTCAGCATCCAGGGAGCTCTTGCTCAGGGACACACAGGGTGACTGGCCTTCTGCATCCTAGGCTGATGTCCTACCAATTGAGCCACTAGGCCCCTTTTATTTTTAGAGGACATTTACACCAGTGTCTTTTCATTTACAGGTTGGGTGGATGTCATAAGTTTATGCATACTTAATTTTTAAAACATTGCTTTTACAGATGGTGCTTTACACTATCTATTATAATAGATATACTATTTTAGTATTCTTATGGAATAAATCAGTACCTGATTGTTTTTGTGCATGGATTTGGATGTGTCGTGAAAGTGACTTTGTCTTCTACTGTTATGTGGTGTGAACAAAATAGAAACTACAAACATAATAGAAAACATGTGGTCTATGTCTATTTTTTGCCAAAATGCAGGCAGATAGTTTTATTATATATGGACTATGTATATGTATTTACAAACACACATAAATGTAGTTTGAAAAGTGATTTTATAAAAATGTGCCATTGTGAGGATCTATATAGACTCTTGATATTATTTCAAGAAGATTAGGCCAGTTGTCCATTATTTTTTGCTTGTCAGTTGACCTGAAAATATTTCAGAAATTTGTATGTTGCTATTGACTGAAAAACTAATTATGAGTACATCACATAACGACGACAATAGGATGTTGTAACTTGATAAACAGTACATAGTAACTTGAGCATCAGCCTCTGTGCAGCTAGTGCGGTAGCGTTACAAGCAGGATTCATAAAACTCTAATAGTGTGGAGTATTTTATTTTATTTTATTTTATGGACGTTGCATTTCATAATTAATGTTGTGGGAATAAAATAATCAACTCTATGACTTGGCAGTTTAAAGGTATTTATAATGGTTACATTCAATACTTCTCACTATTATTACACCGGTCCACGAGATACCATTGAGTCATTCATTTTATGGTTTATTATCATAGGATGTGACATCAGTCCCTGCAGTCAGTTGTAAGATGTTGTATAATCTCTTTTTATGGCACCAGATGTCATTTGGCACAGTAGACAGAGTCTGTATGCAGCATGGACTTGAGGGCTCTCCAGTCATAAGTCATAGTACCAATAAAATATGTCACAGCATCAGCGTAATCTTGGCTTTAAACTATTAACTATTAAAGACTTTTATTCAGTAAATTATTTCTAGGCAGCTTTATGTACATATATATATATATATATATATATATATATATATATAAAACATATCATTACGAATTATTAGCACTTAAAAAAATTCACAACATTTATGAATTATGGAACAAATACGGACTCAAAAAAATATCCTGAACCTGTTGATTTGTGGTATATGTCCGCAAATGTCTAATTTCAGCCAGAGTTGTCACACCAGAAACCTTTTTTTCATGACACTTGTTTTCAGACTGTAACGTTTTCCATCAGAAAATACCTTGTAGACCCAATTTAAGCAGACATCGCACAGGCAGTCCTTTGTTCTTTCCATACTCATGTATGTTTGACCTGCATCAACAATAATCCTATTATAAATAGAGAGCATGATGTTCTAAACCCTGCAGTTTTTATACTTGTTTAATACTCATGTGTAACAGTTCTTTTTATAAGAGTATAGCATTTATATTGCAAATATTTTGGTTTGGATTATATTCTGTATTGGATTATATTCAAGAAAGTCTGACCTTTCAATGGGGTCCAATAATCTGATGTGGAATTTTTTCATTAAATCGTGGAAGTAAACAAAAAGTAATATGATTTAGAAAAATTAATACAAAGAAAATGTATGACATCTAAAACAAATATGTAATATTATGTACTTTTCCTCGGTCATGAGTTAATTTTAAACAAATTTGTGATGATGTCAATGTTACATACCTTGGAGAAAAAGTCCAACTTCCTTGAGCCCCCTCACTGAAGCAGGCATTCAGGTGACAGTTGTGGATTTGATCTACTAATTTTGTACTGTTGCACAAATATGTGGAGTCTGTGGCAGCTCAACAGCATGCTGGCATTAAATAGAAGGGGGACATGCAAAGTGCTGGGAAATTCCTGTACATTTTTTCAGATATTGAATTTTTCAGTGAAATTTGTCTACTGATAACATGATTTGATATGAATATTTAGCATAAAATTAGAAAAGAATGCAAAAATAGAAGCATATTCACTACAGAGTTTAGCTTTTGAACCCTATTCTGTGTGTGTATGCGTGTATTATATATATATGAAATACACACATACAGACTCTTTAAAATTGAAGATTATTGAAGATATTAATCTGATAATGTTGTGTTAAAGGTTAATCACTTAACATTTAGTTTTACTGTATGAAATCCAGCTAAAGTAAATTGAATGGACATTTAAAATATTTGTTCTAATAAATCTTGACAGATTGCAAATAAGATATGCTTCAAGGAAGTATTTAATATTTGGCTAATGTGTTTTAGAGAAAGCAGAATGCTAATTATCTAAGAGCAAGGAACATATTACTGGCTGGATACACAAGAACTGTTTCCTGCCTAATAAAATGATGGAAACAAACTTAAAAAAGAAAAACTCATTCTGGAAAAAAAAAATCATCTGAAAATATTTAAGGAGTCTGGTACAGTTTAACTATAATACAAGTGTTGTGAAAATGTCTTTATTAATGGTAAACAGAGGAGTGGACCGGAAGATTCTTTATTTCTGTATAATGTTGTTGACCTGATACCACCAGGGTCATTGAATCTGGGTCTCAGCACTCTGTGTGTGTGTGTGTGTGTGTGTGTGTGTGTGTGTGTGTGTGTGTGTGTGTGTGTGTGTGTGTGTGTGTGTGTCCTGAATTGCATTGTAAAGTGCATGGGATACTCTCTAAGCCACCTTTGACCCTGCGGTGGGAAGATCAATTGATTTAAAATTTATAAACAATATCTCGTTCTTAAATCTGTTTTCTTTTTTTTTTTTTTTTTTTAAACAGATGAAGGTATTTCAGGGAGAAAAATAGTGAGCAGGACAAAATATAACATTGTTAACCTTGCTAATCTACCTATGGAGAATCACATTCAAAAACACCATCTCTAGCCATGATGCTGTTCCTCCTGACACTGAAATTCCGTAACCACCTGTAACCATGCTGTTCCATTTTGGAGACTGTTATTCCATAACATGTGCCCTGTGGTGGGTTGATGCCCCGCCCTGGGTATCTGCTGCCCTGCGCCCTATGTCTCCTAGGTTGGACTCCAGGCTTCCCTTGACCCTTAGCAGGATTAAGCGGTTTGGAAAATGAATGTATGAATATTCCATAACACCATCTCTAACCATGGTGTTCAACATTAAGACATTGATGTTCCACAACATTTTTAACCATGTTGTTTCATGAGGTAAATCTAACTACACAGGGTTGACAACATTGGAGCTGGCTATTGTCAGGGCAGTAGGTCCAGGACGTTCCAGGTTTCACAATTGTGGCATGGAGAATGGCGAAGGGTGTGACCCTGGTGTTGTGAAGTAGCCGGGTCCAGTGTTAATGGCGGCCTGATTCACAACACCAGCTGCCTCACCCCACGGGGGTGTTTCAGGTGGATCCATTCTTACAGCGCTCCTCTCCTGCTCTGTTAGCTCAGCTAAGGACAAAAAACAAACATTAGATCCTTTCAAACTACATTAAGCCTTTTGTGACTCCAGCTTTTAACTGAGTGATAAACTAAAGAAAATCCATAAAAGTATGTAATGTCCTTAAATAGAAAATACTGAGATAAATGCAATAGGAGAAGAAGAGGAGATACAAACAACCTAATAGTTTGTTATATGCAGTAAGTTCATGGACTAAGGCAACAGCATCCATATTAAGGGCGTGACTATCTGAAAGTATCAGTGGAATAGCATCAGATAGCAGTGTTAGATAAACACATAGATAGTAATATCAAATAGTTAGCAGCCTGGTAGCTCAATGGGTAGAACATCAGGCTGGCAAACTTCAGGTGTGTCCTTGAGGAGGACACTCAAATGGTAGCTCCCCAGGTGCTGAAAAAATGGCTGCCCACTACTCCCCCCAGGAGGATGGATTAAATGCAGAGAACATATACTTTGTATGGGACCCACATACTTGGCTATGAACCGAATTCACTTCCCTACTAAGAGTATAGGAACAGTAATACTTAAGACCTATGCAGCACCTAAATAAATGTTGGATTCAGTATTATTTTTATACAAAATTGTCTGTTATATAAAGAATTGCATTTGCATGAAATGGATATAAAAAAACTAAAGTTATGACTGCAAAAAGGCTGATGTAAAAACACAGTGGAAATGTTTTTAAAGCCGGCGAGTGAATGGAAAGAGGGAGGGACAGACCAAGCAGTTAGGTAACACTGTGGTCATTAGAATGAGAAAAACACCCTTAATTAATCTTCAAGGTATTCCCGTCCTGTTTTGCTGAAGGATTTTCTTGGCTGTCAAGCTCAAATGGTTGTGTTTGTGTGTGTGTGTGTGTGTGTGTGTGAGTCTCTGTGCATGTCTGTTTGTGTTTGCGTATGTCTGTGTATATGTGTGTGTATATATATGTAAGCATGTGTGGGTGCACGCAGGTGTGTGTGCGCACGTGTGTCTGTGTATGAACGCGTGCCAGTGTGAGTGCGCGTACTTTTGTCTGCATGTGAGTGTGCACGAGTATGTGTGTTTGTGTATGTGTCGGTGTATGTGCATGTATGTGTGCCGAAGCGCCAGAGGAGAAGCAGCAGCTGCGTTACCGCCACTTGCTGGCAATGCCTCACTGCATGTCAGGATGCGAGAGGTGAGCCTAGGAAGCACAAACACCTCCCCCAGGGTTGTGAGCATCACGTATTCATCGCGGTCGCTTGCGTGACAGACAGCCACTGTCCACTCCCCACCTGACACTTTTCCCTCTCGAATACATTAATTCCACAGAGCTGTTCTGCAGTTGCTTTGCATATGAAATTACTGAGGATTAAACCATGAGGGAAAGGAGTTAAGTAGTGTTATTTTTAAAAATGCCAAAAACTTGTCTGTGCAGTTTTTTCACCAGTCTGCTTCTAATGTAAGTACATATTTTAAAAAGTATGTGTGAAGCTAATGCTGTGTCAGCATTGAAAGAGTAAAGTGTAACTGAGGCACCTGTCATGTCCTTATGTGTTTCCTTATTTGCTCATTGATTTATAGAGATTAGTCAAACGAAACTGGTAAGGTACACAGCTTAATGGAAAAACACGAGTTATACTGTTATGTATAAAAGACTTCAGATCAGTCACCCTATTTTGATAGCTGTTTCTAAATGGCTACTCTTTTGTATGTTTTCAAAAACTTACTTTTAAATAATAATAATAATAATTTTATTTATAAACTGTTTTCTAAATACTCAGGATGAAGAAAGCCCCCAAAACTAACAGCTGAGGTCATATCATAATCAGTATAATTCCTTCAGACTGTGAGTTACCGTATACCTTCTCAGTCACGGCTTGTGTTACAGCCTCGGAGCATGTGATGGAGCCTCTGAGTTTGTGATAGAGCCTCGGAGCATATGATGGAGCCTTGGAGCATATGATGGAGCCTCTGAGCTTGTGATGGAGCCTCGGAGCATGTGATAGAGCCTCTGAGCTTGTGATGGAGCCTCAGAGCATGTGATGGAGCCTCTCTCTCTGTTTTTCCAAGTTCCTGCTGTCTGCTTGTGTCTCTTCTGGTTCCTTCTGCTAAGACCAAGATGTGTGTAGCTTTACCTGTCAAAATCAGGCAAAAAACAACACATGGCATGCCAATGAATTCACAAAGATGTCTAGTTAATGTGAATTGATGGGAGAATAAGTAACAGCAAATGGTGAAGACAGTAACTGTTAAGGGGGGGGTTTTCATTTTGAACTATCCATGTACTGTACAGGAGCACACTATTTTATCAAGAAATTCAGCTACATGTTCTGTACTAAGAAATTAAAGCTTTATGGCGAAATCTGATAAGTTTTGCATATTGGTCTATTGCTTTGCAATTTCTTTTAGACTGTCATGTAGTTAATTCTTAGGGGTTAATTTGCAGTAATTCCTCTACGTTTCGCAAAGAGCAAAATGCTATTCTAATCCCATTTGATCATTTCTGCCACCTTTTTCTGGTCAAAATAATTGTATTGGAGCCCATATAAAGGGTTTTGTGGCAAGGACTTCTTTGTACGTTTCAATTAAATGTCTTGAGCTGGGCCTTGGGTGACTGCCAGTTTCCTTCAGAGAGCTGCTTCCTTTACTGGTATGTTCTGAACTAAAAGCCACGCCCCTCAAGTTGTGAGAATGTTTTTTCATAAAGGCCTGGGGGTGGGGGGGGCCATGAAGGGGAGTGAAAGGGAACCGTCAGAAGGGTGCTCACTTCAAAGGGGGGAGGGTTTGTAAACTTTCTGAACAGTTAAAAAAACATTGGTTTCCTGCCTTTTTAAATTCTCATTTAAAAGCTTCCATTAACAGTAATGCTTGGTTTTAATATATCTTTTATAGCTGTAAATGTCATTGTTTTTCTGTGAACAGGTCTAGTACAACTGACTAGTCCAGAGTGAGCATTGCAACCATACAAAAAGCATGACAGGGAGCTGTGCAAAAGTGCTGTATGATTTGTGATGCTCAGGGGTATGTAAAGGACTGATACAAAAATACTAACTTTGGAAAAGCAATTTACATACATTAATCCACATGCATTACTATTCAGGTTTGACAGTGCTGAATTTAACAGCTTGCCACAGATTGTATATGTAATAAAGCAGCCTTAAATACAAAAAAGTCAGGCAAGACCATATTTCAATGAGTAAATAAACCCATTTGTTTGCAATGTGCTGCAATGCCAAACATTTATAGTGTCGTGGTTTAATTAAGCCTTGCTGTAAAATTGCCCATATTAAACATTTCCTTCATGGCTTTGGAACAACACTGCCTTCTGCCAACAAGTCAAAATTTGTGCTGATGGATGAGCCCATCTTGGCTTTGTAAGACAGTTGTGCCTACCTTGCAGAGTGTCAACAACTTTGAACTTTGCTTACTGCATAAAAAGTGCCGCTCTTTCCTAAAGGAATTGAATTAACCATATTCCAAGTCCAGACACAAGCAATGTTACATTTGTAATTCTTTTCACACAGAACAAGCGTCCTCTGAAAATCGATGGCTGTGCATATGTATTCTCAAGTAACCTTTCAGTGTATGAAGAACGCAGAATTCAAAAAATTGGCAAGTCAGGATAAGACACTCAAAAATTATTTCTGAAATAGCATGCCATGTATCTGTTAAAAATACCAGAGTTGTCCCTGTAGATTTTCCATGTACACTAATTAACAGTAGTTTCAGTTTGCAGAAGGCTTTTCAGTACCTGTTGTATAAGGTCTGTGTCAAAGCTTTTATATTTTGCAAACTGGTGTATATAATCTGTTATGGATATTATAGCCCAACAGCCCAATATATTAAGAGAGATTGTTTTAAGAATTACTAGTTCAGCCAGTTATTTAATCAATTATGCTGTTTTATAGCAAGAAAATTTATCAATATTTAATAGTACTTGGAACCCTGCCCCTTTCCCCAAAATGCACTGTTATTGTTAGACTACAATATTTTCTTTTGTTGAAAACTAATTTCCACTTCATTTATGTTTCATTGTATTACAGGGTTCAGGCTTTGTTGCCAAGACAATGAGGACAACCTGCCAGATAAAAGCAGGCCAGAAAATAACAAGCAAAGGCAATGAGAGACAAATAAGAGTCATTAAGTGAAACTTAAATTAAACTCTAATTTTTATGTGCTCTTTGCTCAGTCATGCTTGCTTGTGTGTTAAAATGTCACTCTAAGCAGCTGAATGTGTGTAGGATTTTCTTAGCTTTTCTTGCTCTTGTTTTTTTATATTTGCATGCAATGGTAGGTTCAATCTTTCTGTAGATGTTCTGGAAACTCCAACACCATATTCCATTACCTGTCTACCTAAGCTCCTACCATATGTCTCAGTTAAGTGGACGGACTATATAGTGTAATTTACTATTCACTACAACCACCGGCATTAAAAAAGGGTGAATATATAACTGATTATGTAGATTCTGAGTACGTGGAGGGCCCTCCAGCAGCCTGATAAAAGAGAGGTGCTATATGGGGGGTGGTGTTAGGGGACCATCTAAGAGTACAGATGCACAATCCAAGAATTTGCTGCTATGCACCTGAATACCGCTACATATACATAGTTTCATGACAATTTTATGTGTTTATGTAAAGTTTATTACAGTTAAGGCCAGGAGTACGACAACAAGGCATTTCTCAGTAAGGTTATGGTTACAAACGAGAGTACAGAATGTTGAAGGTTTAAGAAAGTGGATGAGTGATGCAGATGTTTATGAAAAGCTTGCATTTCCTGAGTGGACTGCAATGGACTGTCTTCCAGTGTTAATGCAGCCAAAGGCACGGGTGCAGCGTTGTTGGAAATTTTCCCCTGATGGGAATGTGATGTGAGTTCAGGTGTAAAGGCATTATAAGCACAACCAGAAGTGTCATCAGTAGCAGTTCTGAAGGATATGGCAGAAAGGAGAATGCTCGTTAGGTACTGCAGAAATATAGGGACAAACCACTGGTCTGGATCTCTGCCTTTTTTAATCAGCTCCTCTGTGGGTTGGATGTAGCAAATGTTTATCTGACGATGGTGCTAGAAGCACAGGAGAGGTTTGGGCTTGCAAAAAGTTGTCAGGTAGACCACAAAACAACTTTGATTCCAAGAAGAGGGAAGAGGTGTGAACAATTAAAATGGCCAGTGGACACTGTATTGTGCCAACCTAATCTGTGGAAGTCAGAAACACTCACAGACCGTCATTCAGAAACACGAGCCTGTGTTTTCCGAGTTCACAAACTGTCAGGTGAGCTCACGAGAAGGGCCAGTTCTATTTTTATTTCTCTGCTCCTTGTGACAGCATTATAAATGGTTGAATACAAAGGGAATGATCAGGTAAAATACACAAACTCATTGCATGTGAAGTCTGTGTCTGTCCAAAAATTGCTTGTGTGTTTAATAAGCTGACTTTTCTGACCTTTAAAACGGCGTAGTGTAACAAAATAATTGAATTTTTTAACCTCTGTGCTTAAGTTGAAAATTGAGCTGTGTGCCATTTTGGAATGAATCAAAGAGACCTTTGGTTGGAAAAACCTGATATTGTACTAACCTATTTCACGAAAGCTAACTATCTTATACCTATATTACTACATATGTCTTAAAGTTTATTTTGATTACATTGTAGGAGTTTTAAATATAAATACCAACTTTACAAAGCCCAAATCTGATAACTATTTTTATGATGATAGGGCGGCACAGTGGCGTGGTGGTTAGCTGGTGCCTTGTACCTCTAGGCCTGGGGTTGGAGCTTTGCCTTGGTTTCGTGTGTGTGTGTGTGTGTGTGTGTGTGTGTGTGTGTGCGTGTGCATGGAGTGTGCATGTTCTTCCCATGCTTGGTGGGTTTTCTCTGGGTTCTCTGGTTTCCTCTCACCGTGCAAAGAAATAAGGGTTAAATTGATTGGCTTTTGCAAATTTGCCGTAGTGTGTGTGCGCGCGTGCGCGTGTGTTTGTGTGCGCGTGTGTGCGTGTGCCTTGCAGTGGATTGGCACTCTGCCCAGGGTGTTCCCTGCCCTGTGCTTCCTGGGATGGGCTCCAGGCTTCCCGTGATAAGGTGGTATAGTGAGTGACTGCTGTCATGTTAATAATATGAACATTGTGTAGCCCCAAACAAGCCATTCAAATGAAGGTCTGAATTAAATAAACCCAGAATTGCTTTAGAATGTTACAGATGCACAAGCATATAGTCTCCATCCTTTCTAAAACAGAGAGCTATAGCTGAAAATCCACAAACATTATCATTCTATTTTACAGGTAATCATCACCTTGATCTCATTATTCAAAAAATAAATAATTTCTGACTATGCAAGAACTCTAGTCAGACAGTTTAGGTTCCATAACATCATGCATCGAAAAAAAAAAACTTGAAAATAAAAACTATACGTCAACGCCCAAACACATTTAGTTCTAACAAATTCCCACGTACTTCATGAAAAGCTACATTACAGTGATTTAGACTCCTGAGCGGACACCATTGTATGGAATAAATGCATTTTAATAAAAAGAGAGCAATAACACCGTTTTTGTTCACCTTGCATATCGACCAGCATCGAGTACCGTACAACGGCTATGCTGTATGTTTCCAGTCAGAGGGAGTGACATAAAACATCAAGCACTTGAAATGTGTGACCGTAGTACACAACCTGGAAGAAATGCCAGTATGCGTGCAGCACACACGTACTGTCAGGTTCACTAACGCATCATTTAAATACGTGTCTGGGGCTCTCGATGTCGGACACTAAATGGCGATCTGTTTTGGTGAGTGCTAAGGAAAAAGGCTTCATCCCAATAGTGCCATTTAACGCACTGGTCAAACGGCTTACGCGTTTGATGGTTCACTTTCCCGAAACCAGCGGTCTCTAACCTTTTTCGCACCATAGACCGGTTTAATATAAGACACGGACCGGCAATTGGGTGCGAGCATAATCAAGCATAATAAAGTGCGTAATAAACATAACTCACCGTAACGCAGAAGCAGTGGGCGCAACCCTGACCCCAAACCTGCAGACTACGATAGAAAATAAAATGCAAATAAAAATTTAAAAATAAAAAGTTTGTTATTCTTCCTGTGCCAAATGATCCACGGGCTAGTACCGGTGTGCGGCCCTGTGGTTGGAGACCACTACCTTAGATCATATACATGTTATTGTAGGGGTGTCAGAAGCAGCCTTTTAACAGAAGAGTCTAAACACATTTTACCCTTGTGCGTCAGTGTTTAAAATGACCTACACATGACCAGAATGCACAACATAATTTCAACTGTGCGTATGAACGGAAAAATTGAGCTTCTCCCAGTAAATTTTGAAAGGTTATGTAGGATATAATAACCCTTTCTTATGCTGAAATTAGACGATAATGGCGTTGATAGCGATACTGATAGCTCGTTAATGCAATGCTGTTATATGCACCTCATGTAACCTACTATTTTTTGGTCTTCACAAAACATAAAACACCTTGTTACTTATATACTTGCATAATTACTTAATATACGACCTGTAGAAACATAAATTTTTGCATTATTCTTTACCATTTGTTACAGAGAAAAGTTCATTTTTAACAACATTTTAAGTAAAAAAACAGGCATCAAACCCACATAAGAAATTAAGTATTATCCCTATTTTCTCCCAGCTGTTACAAAATACATTCTGCAAAATACTGATATTTATCGGTTCTTTATATTATTTATCAACGTAGAAATCAGTCTATACGTACCTTCTGTAGCATACAATTAATTTCAGAATGTCTTGTACTTTCTACCATAACAAATTAACTATATATAAGCATTTTCACGAACACAATGAACCTCTTTCAGTTTATTATTTACTATATTAAATGATAAAATCAGCAATAATATACAACTATTTTTAGAGGAATGTCAAAAGAGACAAATATGTTTTACAGTAATTAAAAATGAATGCAGCACATGTAATAATATTTCTTAATGCATTACCAAATAAACAACCGAGCTCATTTAAATTTACAATTTTTAATGTAAGAAAATTTAATTGTAAGCCTGTAACAGAGAGAACTATACTCCAAATTACTTTCACTGTCTAAAATAAAACACATTTTTTTTAAATAATAGATAAACAGAGAAATAGCCTGATAGAGCAAGCAAGTCTGATTTGTCCTATTTCATAGATAATGAATTTCAATACAAGAATTTGATTAATGAAAATGTGCAATGTTAATGACAAAGAAAGTGAAGCACCAGGAGCTCAATGCATCCTTCATTGTTTGTGTCAGTGCAGAATATCTGGTGTGTGCTTCAAGTTCACTCACGTCATCCGAAATAGAAGATGCTGACTCATTTGGAAAAACACTTGTGACATACCGTGTAAGCTAAAAGGACCTTAAAAAAATAAATAAAAATGTTTATTTTTCTTTGTATTAAACAGTTCTAACGTCAAACCTTGTTATAGTTATTTTAATTTTGTATAGAAGCACATGTTCATCTAAATAACACAGGAAATACATTTTCAAAAAATAGTTTAGCCCTTTAGAGGCACTACAGCACTCTCAACATATCAGAGTGGAAAAGAACCCTTTTTCGATCCCACTGACATTGACGGGTGAATACATCCTATAGCAGATTGATTCTGCAGAAATGTGACACTTGGTGTAACCTGGTGCCAGAGTCAAGGAAAGAGCAGAGAATGGTGTGGTCTTGACAAAAAACACTAAAAGAAAAAGAATGATAGGAAAATATGTCTGCCCTTTAAACTTCCTAAATTTGAAGGACAACTGCATAACATCCCAAATATGCTGAAAGACTGTGTCCAGCTAGGCATGGATTATAAACAGTATGTATTAGGATTTGCATACAGACAAAACCTTTCTCAGCACGGACATGAATTATAGGAAATAATTTTACATGGAAGTGATGATAATACATTTCTACTGTTATATAATGATGGTGTTCAGTTGGCTGTTTCGGATGGGAGATTTTGAGGGGGAAAAGAGGTACACATTTTCTCATACAAATATAAGAAAGAATGATGTCTCTGAATTACTATTTTGATGGAAAAAAATAATTATAACTATCTTAAATCTTGTAAAAGAGAACACAGCTGCAATGATGTTAATGAGGCCAGAAATTCAAAAGTGAAGAAAAACATTTAAAGTATAAAAATTTGAATTTGCAGAATACTCATTTCCAACAGTAACACATATGTTTTGAAATGCTTTGTGTGTGTTTGTTCTTCCTTGTTTGCAAATTATTTAAAATGGGTGATGTTTGAAGCTTAAATATTATTACCACTGATAAGCAGTGATATAAATTTTAGCAACATATATATTTTATTCTCACAAACAGGGAAAACACAGCTAACCATGCCTAACAGTTTACGTGATTTCTTAATACCTGTCTCAGAGATCTCTTTTATATGCAATGTACTTCAGAAAACATCACGTCTGCAAAACACTGCAGACAATATTTTTCAAAGAAGCATTGGCATTGAGCTCTTTTTCACATTTTGCATAGCTGTAATTGTACGCATCTAGTGCAACACAGAATGAAACTACCACAAAATAACCAGATTAAATATTTCACAAATATGTACCATTTATGGATAAAATTAAGTCAGATGTCACAGAATGGTTTACGCAGCAGTGTATTCCAAAGTCTTCTTAAAGAGGCAAAACACTGTGGCAGGTATTGTTCTGTAATGCACTACATTTTTGTCTGTTCCTCTGTATTGTTGTATAAGTCACTATGGACGTATGGTAAATGTGTAGCTTAATGCTCACTCACATGCCTTATAAAATGCCTTTCCCCTAATCCTTCCTCCTCTGCAAGACAATGAATGTGAATAATAAAAAGAAGATATTTAATACGGCAAATTCTGCATTTATTTTGGGCTTCTGATGAGAGCCTTAACCAAGCAGATTTTTCAGATGAATAAAAAAGGACCCCATGAATGTAGCGTCTCCAGTTAAACAGAAAGCGTATTCAATAGGAGTGCAGTGGGTGAGGGATGATGTGCGCGTATATTCATTCAGAAACAGGGATACATGCGGCTCTTTGTCCAGCTAGGCTCTTTTTCATTCTACAAGACACACTGAATCCTTATGTAACAGGGGCGACCGGTGTTCAAACTCGCAGCCCGCACAGTTACCAGACAAGGCGACTGGAACGCTGCGCCAAAGACCCGAGTCACTTGCTTGGGGAACTAATTGTACTCTTGTCCTGACTACTGGGCAATTCACATAGTAACACACATCCGTTACACTTGCAGCTGTAAATGTTTTGTGTTGTGTGCACCTTCAACATGGACGTAAAATCTAATCGTATTTGCTGTCTGTAACGAATCAGACAGGGTGATGCAAGGTCCATATGCAGAGAAGGATCAAAACAAAGCAAAGTACAAAATAAACCAAAAGGCAGTGCACAAGGTTTAGAACAAGTGATAGCAATGAACATCTATGGGGTACTTACTATACTCACACTATTCCGCTACACTTAACATCCAACGCTCCACAATGCTACAAGTCTATGTCCAAAAACAACCAGCCAGGGACAAGTTCAAGAGAATTGAAATAGTAACCAGGAAAACAAGACACAGATAGAAAGTACTAATGACATAATTACAATGACTTAGCAGCATGAAACACAAGGAGGGGCGACATATAGAGGACACAAGGAGACACGACAGGCTGGGGCATGACGCTGTCCTTACACCATAACTACTGCCAATGCATCATATCCGAGTTAATTGCTCGTTAGTTAGCTGTTCATTTGTGTTGTATCATCTGTTGTCTTCAATTTTCACCTGAGCTGTTATTAGTACCTGTCAATGTTTACTTTGAGACACTGTTAAATAAATGAAGACACAATACTGTCCATCCCATCTTTGACCGGCTGTTTATTCAACATTATCTGGTCTGTTCTCGATGGATCTTGGGTGGTACAACAGTCAATGAGTCAAAAAATGTAGTACAAACAAATTTCAATATGTTGAAGTACTTGTCAAAGGGGAGCACCCTTGCTCCTAATTCTGGTTATTGGGTTTATAATAATGATTAATAAAGCTACTTGCATTTGAAGCAAAAAGATAGATTTTTCTATTTGTGCATATTTCTGTCTTTAGATAAGAGGGAAAAAAGGGGGGGGGAATAATATTGTAAGCATCTCCATAAATTTACATCTATGCAATATTTGTATGTTACACAACGTTTGAAAAAACTTCTAATTAATATCTTCAGGAGAACAGTGTAGGAACTGACTCAACCAAACATTGGGACACAATGAATTGAACAAACTTCACTGCAGAGATAATGGACCCATGCGTCCACAGCCTGAATTCAATACCAGATACAAACTATATGATTATCTCATTGATTGTAGGAAACTATTAGTTTGGTTCAGCTTCAGGCTGTTCCAGTGTGGAATCATTGTTCAGATGCTTCATAATTAAAGTATAAAAACTGAGAAAATACACACTCAATAAATATAGTTCCATTAACATAATTTGTCACCGTGCAACTCTTGAGATAAAATTGCTATATGTGGAAAAAAAATTCTAGTTGCACAGTTGGACTCATCTAAAACATTTTGGATTGAATATATTATAATGGAATACAATTCTGGAAAACTTTGAAATACACACACACACACACACACACACACACACACACATATATACACACACATAAATGTATATATAAAAAGTTTTTTTTTTTGAAAGATTAGTGTTTTTAATACGTTTTGAAACCTACCTAAACTCAAGAAATGGTGAATTACAAAAGAAGATTGAATTTTTTCACGGATAATAAGAAATAGGATCATTTTTAGAATAGCTGTACATTTTCTAACGTTCACTGCTAATGCTTGGCAAATAATGTCCATTCTTGGCGAAATACAAAATATGTACATATATACGTTATGTAGTATTTTACAATGTATAGTTTAAAATGACTGCTTTTTGGTGCAGACAGATAAAGAATGACTTAGATTAGTTTAACATAAGTGGATTATACATTAGATGGTATCGCTTTCTGCACCCTTCTACTGAAGTTATAATCTTCAAAAAAAAAAAAACACCCCCCGTAGCTCACACAGAGCACCTTTCCCCCTTTTATCATCACTGCCCTTCCCTGTTTCTGCACTGAGTGCTGCGTTTTGTCCCAGTTTACTGTACGCCCTTGGTACTCCTATTTCACTTCTTATGTGTTACGACAGACAAGAAAATAAGAAAACTGAGCCAGGAAATAGCCAACTGGTCCCTATCGTGCAGAAGAACAACGTGTGCTTCTTTTCAATGCTATTTTTAATCAGTTTTTATTTATAGGCATATTTCTTTTCCGTATTTTTTACTGTCACAAGCAAAAGGTTGGTAAAACAGCTTTCTCCAGTACTTCAGATGCATTTCTCTTTGACCATTGGTTGTGTGGTGGTTAGCACTGTTGCCATAAATCTCCCCGAGTCGAGCAGGGTTCTTTGTGGTGTGACATTTGCAGCTAGCTGCCTATATATCTTAAATTAAAATTATTGGTGGTATACTAAAAAAGATGTCAAAAATAAATCTGAAACACCACCTAATTAATATGTCACACACCATTATTTCCTAAGTCAGGGTAGGATTTAGGGGCTCAATGGGTAGAGCATCAGGATGGTATACAGAAGTCTCCTGGTTTGAATCCTGGCCCAGCTGCCAGGCATGTACCTGAACAAGACACTCAGTGCTAGCTTCCCAAGTGCCACATGCGCCTACCCAAGGTTGCCCCCAGCAGGGTGGGCTAAACACAGAGAACAAATTTTATTGTGACATGTATATGTACACAATGACAATAAAGGCTGATTATTATATCCACTGTTCAGCACACCAGGCCTCTGATATGTAGAAGTGTATGGACGCTTGTTATATTTACGAGTTAACCATTTTATACTTAATTGTACTTACTTATTTCTTTTGTTGCGTATAATTTCAGAACTTCATTTTACCCTAATAAAACTGACAATATGCTTCATCAAGTCTTGTTTTTGGTCAGTAACAAATCATGGGAAAGTCTCAAAACGAATACATGTACAAGCAGTTATTATTGTAAACAATGTTTTTTATACATTACTGTTATTGGTGTCGAGATACAGAAAAAAACGATGAAAAAAGAACAATGAATCTCAATCTTGATGAGCACACTACAATTTCACACTCTCCTGTGCCATTTTCATTTTTAACATTACGTTGTTTACATTTTTAAAGATGAGCCCTATGGGTTCTGTGCACTGACAGTGTTCTCTCCTTCCTCATGCCTACTTATTTAAATATTTTGCCTATAGGTTTGTAAAATCCATATATCGTATGTCTTTTCCTTTTAAGTAAATACTTTACTAGGGAACAAGACAGATTTCTTCGACCTCTACTCTCCTACTGATTCCTGTGTTCTGCGATGAATGGTGAACGCTATTACGTAATATTTCTAGGTCAGTCACAGAGTGGGCGATGATCACATCTTTTCTTTCGATGTATTTGCAGTTGGATGCCAAGAAACATGTGTTTGTGGGACAAGTCCTCTGCCACAATTTCTTAATAATTGCAAAAATAAATGTACACACAATTTCACATTGACAATGTCCAACATTTTTGTCTGCAGTTTCTTCTAGGGTGAAAATTATAAAATGTCAAACAAACAAATTGATGGTTGCCCTGAAGCTGAACCTGTCTTTATAATCATTGACCGTATTTACATTGTATATAGACCTACTTCATACATACATCACTGTATATGTTTTTGTGTTGTAGCCCCCTTTAAATTTCCCTGCCACCCTCTTGCCACTCCGTGCCAAGCTCTCTAGATCCAGCCCTACCCCTGACATGTTCTGCTGTGTGAAATAATTTAAAAAACATAATTTCTTATTTTCCTTTCTTTAATACATATGTTTGTACAAGAAATACTAAATAAATAGTTTAAAACGTTTGCACTATGTAACATACAAAGACCTCTTGCAGGCGTAACAAGTTCTTGATAAATGCAAGATGCAGTTTCAGTTAACATAGGTTTATTGGCTTTCAGTCAACCATTCCTCTCCTTGGCCTTTCCCTATATGTGGCTGCAAAGACACAACAGGAGCACGCACACAGTTCCTTCCATCTCCAGGAATCACTGCTTTTTGAGACGGCGCCAGTGGCACAGGCGGAGGCTGTGAGTTTGGGAATAACAGGTTGCGTGTTTTGCTAGCGCTAATCTTTCGCTGCGTGCAGCTGCTTTCGGTCTTCCCTTATCCCTTATTGTTTTTGAGCGGTAATTGAAAAAGCGCTACTGGGAGAACAACTGCCTCCTGTGCATGACTGGAAAAAATCAGAAACAGGAGGGGGCGGGGTGGGGGGAGCGAAAGCTTGACTTTCCCGCTGAGTCTGTTATCCACCAGTGAACACCACGACGCCGCCGCCCTTGCTCAGACAAGGCCAGCATGTGCGGCTGGATTCTGTCACTCTCTTAATGTGTCTCTTTTATCTGCTGTTAATACGCCTGCAAGCCTCAGCTAGGCATTAAACTGTAATCTCTTGCAGCGAGTGGAAAAATAAGGACCTGAGCTGAGAGGTGGATTAAACGTTGCCGTAATAACTTTTCTGCAATAAAATGTAAAGTTTTTTTTTTTTTTTTTTTTTTACTTGCTTCACGACTAAACGTTTGCAGCCTCCAGGCACCTGTCCAAACACTCTGAATAGTTGCTGTTGAGATGTGGTCTTTTGTAAGTGTTGCTCAAGGCTGTCAGGTCTGTCACATCTAGACTCAAGCATGGGGCTGAGTGCCAAATTGGAAAACATTTACCTTCTATGCTTACTGCTCACAAATGTACTGGACACTGTACAACTCCCGGCTATGGTGGTCCGCTTATCCGCCTTTAAAACCTTCTCAAAGTGTTGTCACCTTATTGAAATTAGGACTTGGATTTGGCCCAAAATTTTAGTCTTAGTTTTTTTGGTTTTAGAATACTTTTGCAGCTCAGAAAAAAATAAATCAGTCATTTCCCACTTTCTTTTCTCAAAGTAGACAATTATTTTGTCCTCAAAATTGTTTGGCGTCTTAATATTTTGTTAAAAAAAGATGAAAGGAGAACAGCTGCGGACTTCTTTTAAGGATGAAAATAGCAACATAAATAATGTATATTCTCCAACTGCAACCATTTTCAGAAAGGCAAAATATTCCCCTGGTAAGACCAGTGCCAATGATATAATGGTTGAATGGGTCTTCTCACAAAAATGTTCTGAAATTCTCATTCCTTAATCACACGACAGCTGTTGCAGCCCTGTCTAAGATGCCCAAATGACTTTTATTTCAAGAAATGTACAGCTATAATTAAATGTACATTTAATTGTCTTAAAGTAGTCAATTTCAGGCTATTTCAGTTACTATATAAACCATCTGTTAGGTAAACAACAATAATAATAATTTTAAGAGTGAAATTTTGGCAGCTGCTAATCAGAATGCCACTGTAAAAACTGCATAACAGCATTTGGAAACAGCAGACCGTGGCAGTATGGTAGCTAAGGAGAGTTCTTGTGTGCCTCCTTTTATCTGGTTTTATTTTCAGCAAACACCACCAATAAAGAAGTATAATAATAATAATAATAATAATAATAATAATAATAATAATAAATAATTATCATGATGAATGCAAGCCCTTAAAGTGTGTGTGGATAAAACAGGCTGAGCCACACTTTCCTTATGCATACGAGGCACAGGCTGTGAGGATAATGAGAATGCTGCACCTGCACTGAGAAGAATAACGCCAGAGCGGGCTACCAGCACTGCGTCGCTCCCTGCTGGAAAAATGTGTCACCGGCAGGCTTTATGTAATCATCATAAGGCACTTTACTAGTTCATGTCCGCACTTGTTCCTGCACAGACCTATCTCGGATGCACGGCGACTCCTGAAACATCTGACTCATCCGCATCATCAAGAAAAGATGCCACACGTTCCATCAGCGCTGAGCCTGCGGGACTTTTATTTATCTGATATGGTATGGATCTTCAGTCTCACATTAGCATACAAGTACCAAGGACCTTAAGGCAAGTTATGTGAAGAAACTGACTCATTTTAATATATGTGATCAACATTTGGCAGGGAAAATCGCCTTAAAATTCATAGTGTGCTGTTACAATCCAGCAACACAAGGTTTTAAAGAAATAGGCTGTATAAGGGTCAGTTTCAGACATTTCAGATGCTTTGCTGTGCTATAGCAAGCTCATAATCAGGTCGTAAATTTACAGTGCCGGCTGGCACTGCACATATTCATAAATGGTTGTGTGACATGATGGATTTGCTGCTGGGGGTTCACACTTCTGACTTGGGTGGAATTTCAGTAACATGAAAACTCCTTATAGGAATCAGTTACTTTTACTGCACAAATTTGTATTTCACTGTATACAACATGTGACAGGATAAGCTGAATGCTGTCTTACATGATTGTCTAGACTTATATATATCCTCAAAGTGATCATCAATAAGGTAATTCTTTGATGTAGAAATAAATACCTGTCATTCATAAAATATGTATTTTTAAAAAGTGTTCATAAACTACATATATTTTGAAGCAAGTTAATAAACCCGAAGTTTACCAGGTGAGATTTGTAACAGAGCTCAGCAAGTAATCAACACAAATCCCCAAAACAGTAATTCCTTTATACTGTAGAAGAAACAGCCATTTAGACCTTTCAAAATCCAGAATTTGTGTTCAGCTGGAAGCTCCTCATTGATGCAAATGAGATTCGTTTATGAGTGACAATGGCAGCCTGGGCTGAAATGCAAATTCTGCCGACAAATTCTTCTCAGTTCTTATTTTAGACCATGTGGCTTTCTTTCTTTCTTTAAATCATTATTTCCTAAGTTAGGTTAAAAGGTAGAATATTATTTCATATAAAGCAGAACATTCTACTGACTGCTCTTCCAATGTACATATAGCCAGCAAATGGAGCTAAATTTGGACCCTAGACAGAGTATGACTTTTAAGCCTGATTTACTGCTCTGGACAGACCCATCTTGATCATGTAACAGTCACAGAGGCGTGGAATGGTTTGCTGCACCAAGCCTGTACTGAGATTCTATATCAAGGTCTGTTTTGGCTTTGCATTTGTGTCCTTTAGGTTTGACTACCACTCTGTTTTAGGCCTTTGAAGACATGTTAAAAATCAGCAATAAAGTGTATGAAACAATCTGAGAAATTCAGTTATGTCTTTCTGTCTGTACCTTTCGATGAAACGGCTCAGTAGATCGGTGTAGTTAAGGGCATATGCTGAGCTAAGCAAATGAAAGGTATAATGTATAAAACAGAAACTATAAAAGCTACAGATAAACCTTTTTAGTACTTAACTTTCTTTCTGAGTTAATAAAATTAACATATTTCATGTGTTTTACAATTTAGTTGTACAACTACAGAATGCAGATGTGAGTCTATAGTGTTCCAGTTTAAGAAGGCAGACAGTTGCCTTTGCCAATTTTCCTGAGAAATCCTATAGTCCTGTCAAATGTTGCCAGGGTACCTGAGAAATACCTGAGCACCTTTTGTCACAAACACAATAGGCTACCTGGCAGCTGTCCAGAGTCGAATTATAAAGCTGAATATACAAGAAACTTGGATTTAGACAAGTTCAGGAATAAAACAGTGAATTTAAAGGAATATTCAATATAGTCTTGTGCTATCCTCAAAACAAAAGTTTAAAAGGGTTTTAAGTGTTTTTGAATTTTATGCATTATAATAAAACGTTAATTATTTGATCACACATTTATTAATTAGTTAAACAGCAGTTATGGTTGACCCTGATTGATTTATCATTCTTAAAAAAAAAAAAAAAAAAAAAAAAAAACATGTAAGTATGTAAAAATATTTTAATTAAAAAATCAAACAATTTTTTTTGTGTGTAATGTGTTTTTTTAAAAAGAATGGATTTAATTACTTGCACAGACTGTCTGCAGTGGTTATTCCACCACTAATGGGCGGCCAGACTATTGAACATAATGCATTGTTTTGGGTAACAGGCATCATTTCTTAATAAGCTGTTGCAGCCTTTGGAAAAATAAGCAGAAACACCTCTCACCATGTTCATAATGATGTATTTAAGGCTACTATAAGTTACCATGGTACACACGCACAAATACACGAATATGCTTTATTGATATATATGTATCAGTAAACAGTGATTTTCAGATTCTTTTTCATGCTTTGAAAAGGATCTCAAAAAGGGTTTCACATTCCACTGTTAGGGGAAAAAAGAAACCACAGACCCTCTTACTAAGCGGTGCTCAATAAAGACTTAACAGCTTTTCCGGTGCACAGCAGATGTGTGGTCCCTGTTTATGGTGTGTTTGGCAGAGTCGTCAGTGTGGGCTGGAAAATGTCACCTGGGATTTTAAGAATATGAGCCACAGCTCCCAGGATCCCTGGATCTCTCAGGCTGAAAAACACTCCCTCTCTTCTCTGAAGAGCAATGTGCTCTGAGAACTCCGAGAGCATGTGAGAGTGTGACTACAAGGCAGGTTGTGTGACCAGCAGTGGGGATACCAGACCAAGGTCATGTGAGAGAACCTTCACCTCTGCCTCTCCTACATCGGTGTTGTTGTTTTTGGTCTGCAACTGGTCTTGATTTCTCTTGGTTTAGCTGCCTTTATTTTGACTGAAAGATTTGTTCCCTTTCTTGTTTTTAAGGCTTTGTACTCCCAGACAGAACACCTTGGTGATACTATCACATCCATCTATTTATTTCATGTTTTCAAAGGCATGTGTTTACATTTATTATTATTAGTTTATTCATTTATTATTATGCATTAATGGTATACTGTAATGATCTACATAATATTTGTTAAAGAACATATTTTTTCTCTCTCTTCCTCCTGTATTATTTTTTAACTGCCCTGTTTATAGACCTAGTTACAAAGCAATCAACTTAATGAAATTACAGAATAACTGAATTTTCCAGTTTATGTTGGTGCTGTTGTTCTTACTACATAAATATATGTTTTTTATGACATGGTTCTGTTGGTCTTTTAAGCAGAAGAGTTATCATAATGATCACATACTGGCAACACAGACATACATACAGACAGACACAAACACACACATATACACATGGTTAATCATAAACATTTTTGATTTTCTTAAATAAAACACTATTTGAACCTAGACAACTGTCTTTTTAATAGCAGTTTCCAATTTCTATTTTCAAGACGTAATTCACACAAGCACTTTAGAAAATTATATCACATATTACAGCACCTTATTAACTAAAAATTATATTCTATATTTATGATTTACCGTTAAAATATATCTTTCTTAGAAATAGGGAGATGATTATTTGTCAGAGTACACTGCATATTGTACTCAAGCTCTACATTTAGTAAACTCGTCCTTAACCTGCTCTACCATAAAATAAATTAGTGTTTTTTGGAGACAGTAAAATAAAGTTACTTAGTTGTAACATGAGAGCAACTAGGGATTAGATGAAACACAAAACTAAACAGATAAAATTAACTCCATTAACTTGCCATCATAGCAGCTTTTGTGAAATGGAATTTTGTCAAGTAAGGAACATTGTAACGTTTTACACAAACAGCAAATATATGTGTATGCAGTAAACTAACTATAATAAATAATAGTGCTTTGTTGCAGACAGAAAGACTATTATGAAGTAGTATGTAGAACTGGGAAATATAAAAATAGAATCAATGTGATCTTTCACATGCCATTTTCTTGCCTGTTGATGTTACTGAAGACATCCTCAGTGCCATTAATAACCCTGACAGGCTAATTACAGGCCATTTATAGACCGCAGCAAGTCATTTGGTACATCTTTGATGTGGAAATCGACTATTGTACACGCTGTTGTCTTAAGCCTCCAAACCCAGAAAACCAGAGGTAACTAAAAATTTATAGAAAATAAATATTTTTTAAAAATTAAAAGCAAATAAAATGCTGTATTTAAAACACTTATTAATAGTGAGCATTTTTGCAGCAGATCCATACTGATAAATATAATGATTAAAACTTATGCTACATAAAACCTGACTGCATTAAATTGTCAAGGAAAACCACTCCCAAGAAAGGGGTTCAGAATCAGAAAAATACAAATCTTTCAGTAATTTCTGAATTCTTGTAAGTGTTTGAGATTATAATAACATAGATAATTGTGTATTACGGACTAAAAAGAAATAATATAGTACCCAAACCATGCACTGCTATAAACATAATTTTAATAAAAAGCAAATAAATACAAGAGTGAAATAAGATCTCCAACATTTTCTTAGTTGGTAGATTCTTATCTCTTTTAACTATAACCAGCCAATACTAAACACACTGACACCAGGTAACGCCCAATGAAGGAAAACGCGTCGGCGTCAGGCATGATGAGCAATTTATCCATATGGGAAGTTTAGCCGCAGATTTCTCAAGTCAGCATGAATGTACATAACATCTTATTTCCATCCCCCATACTTCTCAGCCATTCCTGACCCCTCTTCAGATACAAGCATGCAAAGGTAAAACACTTAAATATACACTATACCCTGCACAAACTGAGATTCTATGTCATGAAGGTCTACAAAGGGCTGCGCGGGCTACATCTGAAGCCCTAACATCAGCACAGTAGTGGATGAGGTAAAAGAAAACCTGGGGCTCCTCTGACCCTTGACCTTAGTAGACACTAAAAGACAGAGGATACAGTACACATCTGTCTTACAAGACCCTAGAGGAATGCAGCTGCTTATACTTACCAAAGCTACATTATTAATGCATTATTACATGTTAATGGGCCCATTATGTTCAATAGCAGCTGCTTTGCTGTTTTAACATGGCGAAACTCTAGAAATCATAGAAGAGCAAGAAGGCTGGGAGTATCTGCTGACTGCTGAGATTTTATTCAAGATTTTTTTTCCCTTTCAACTGGCTTTATACAAACTGAACTGTTTTAACAGTCAAATCATTTTTGAAGCAGCAATGGCCAACATTATAGCAAACGTACAGAAAAATACATCAAGGTTCTCTTTTTGCTTTTATTTGTTTTTTATTTGCTCGATTCTTAATTTATTATTAAGGCATAATGGTATGTTGTTAGACAGCCATAAGTATATTCATCTGTTTTTATTTCTATTTCTAACAGTGTTATAAACTCTTTAAAGACGACAATTATTGAAAGCACAGCCATACTGAGTAAGATGAAGCGAAAGAAATATTTAGATTTTCTGTGCAGTTCTGTGAGCGTACATGCTGCACAGATGTTCTGTGAGAGCCCCATGCTGTCTGTCAAGAAGAATTAAATAAATTCAAGGCAAGAATGTCATTTTTTAAAAGAAAGAATTTGATTTGGTGCAAACATCACCATTAATTCTGGGAAAAAAGTCAATCTATGACCCCCACCTGTCCCCCCTCCCAGTCCACAGGCCAACAGACGACATATAGGCTGCACATAGAAGCCAACACTCACCATCCTGTCAGCAATAACCCGATTACATGGGTGGAGTCCCTTCGGCCTCCTCTCTCCTATCTGCCTTTTATTCCCCCCTGTCTCAGGAGACACGAGAAAAAAGGAAACAAGCTTCCCCTTCATGAAAGGAAGCAGCCCCTTCTCCTGCTTCGCGCAAGACGCCGTGCTGCCGAAACCAACCTGCCCGGATCAGGACGATGAAGCGCGGGCCGCGTGACACGAGATGTGACATGAGGAATGGTTTCAGTAGACAGACACTTTTGTTCGTCCTCCTTGGAGCAGTAAAGGCAGCCTTGTGTGGGCGTGAGAGTTGATGTACGGCGAGGGAAACGCTGCACAGTAAGAACAAGCCTTTACTTTGTTGTCAAGGTTTCCCTGAATTCCTTTTTGTCTTGTACTGGCCTGCAGTGTTATCAGCCCCTTGCATTGTTCTTTGCAGGACTTTGAAATTATAATTAGCAAATATTCTGCCATTCTTCTGATTTTTCTATGTAGGTGTAAATGTGGAAAAAGAAATTTAAAAAAACACCAAAAGTTATAGAAATACCATTATATAAAAACAGGTGTGTGGGTGTATGGAAATCTATACATTTAGGTAAAGTTTGTAAATTATTTTGCAATATAAAATTACGTGCAAGGACATTGTTTATATTGTCCCTGCACAATTTAATTGATAAAGACACTATGGGTTTTCTGAAGTATGGATAGTGTTTTAAGAATTTGACTTTTTAGGCTTTTTATTTCGGTTTCCAGTGGCGTTCAAAAATTATCACAGCACAAAAGCAATAAAAATTGCCCAGAAAACCCACTTATTAAAAAACCCATTATGCTGTAACTGCTTTTGTATGTGACTCCTCTGCAGAGAACAAAAGATTTCTCCCTTCACCATACAGCACAGACCAGTAACTTTCCTTGTCTTACTTGATAATGTATGTACCCTGTTATCTGGAGGGCTTGTTGTTCACATGCGTGTAACGCACTGTTATTATTGTGGCGTGTCGGCTACATTTAACATTGCTGAAAGAATAGCGGATCACATAACGTGGGTTTTACTGCCTGAAAGGGTTAATAAGCCAGTACTGATAATGAATTCTAACAGTGATACCTCATAATAGTGGGATATGTATATAGAGAAATATTATGTTTACAATTTTTCTTTTATGTTGAATAAATTGACAAAGGCACTGAATTTATAATTGTTCACGTGATTTGCTTACTTTGCCAAGTCCTTTCAGCTACAGAATTAGTGTCAATGTCCACATTATTAAGGACTTCGAGGATCACAAAATGTATTCATCATTGTTTAATTTCTGTTAGTATGAAATTACTGGATAATAATAGTTTGTTATACACACCTGCATACATGCGTTTTCTAATAGAGCTTATTTAATATAGGTTTGATGACCCAGTCTAGAGCCTACCCCAGGAAGTGAAGCACTTCTGAGAACTGGGTCACACCCTAAATGAAATGTCAGTCCAACACAGGAAACGTGTTGAAAACACATAATTTCTCTCCTTATTATTTTTGTGCTTAAAATTAATTGCTTTCAGTTCTTATAGTTCTTGGCAACATTAACAATACACCAGTCTAACCGGTTGAATTATATAAAGAGACAAAAGTTAAAACGTTGCTAGTTTGAATTTATCAAATTCATCAGATTAAGACGTATCTGACAGTTCAGATAAAGAAAGGCTGACTTTGAATGCAATCCCAAGTGATGAACACTTTATGGAGCACAAGCAGTTTACACATTCAGCTTTTTAAGAATTTATAACATTGATGTAAATGCCTACTACCTGTTTATGGATTGGTGCTCAACTGGTGTGCCAAAAAGGCATTTACCTAATCACAGGGTAGAGTGCCAGGAAAGACAGTCCAGCACAGAGTAATTAAGAAATTAAAACAAATCTTACAATTTTTTGTTGGGTTATCTAGGAAACTCAAACTTTTAAACTATTAAAAAGGCCTTTCAGTTGCTGTTGAAAATGAATATGTGTGTGTAACATGTTTGAGTCATTTATAAGTCGCTTTGGACAAAGAATAAACATAAAAGTAAATGAATGCATGTTTCATTAAAGGAAATTTGAATTCAATTCCACTCACAAAGACTTGTCTTTGCTACATTTCAGTTTCTTATCATAGCAGTAATTTGAAAATAAAATGCTTACTTTTTTAATTAGGTGTTCAAACATAAAAAAGTTTGTCCATTATCCAATTGCTTATATTTTGCATTGTCACTTTTTAAAAACATTTCAGGAAATGGCACGCATTGCAGTGCTTATAGATGTTTCCAACTGTGAAATCAAAGGGCCCTCCTTTCTGAGATTAAGTATAAAAGTAATCTATATACCATAATGATCCGAAATGATCATACGCGTAGCATGAAAAAACAGTGTCCATCATGAAGCATACTGCCAGCAGAATTACACATCTGAAAATATATTTTATGGATCACACAATTCTCTGATGGATGTTAGCTGTGTGATGGAAATACAGTTTATAACCATAGACAACCCTGCCACTAATCTCTACTGAAGAAGCAGTTCATTGAGATTGAACATCATATGTATTCACGTATGAAGGAAGTGGTAGGTGGGCTTTTTAATTTTACTTAAGAATGGACTAAGTCTTCTTTATTTGTTTTACCTGTAAAAGTCTTGCTGGAATATCTTTTAAGAGTTCATTATTACTTTTAACAATGATAATAGTAATAGTAATATAATCACATAATTTTTCCGTTTCCCTTCCTTGCTGTTTTACTGCATACTTTCCATTCATTCTATTGTTTATTGGAACAACAGAGGAATTCCCCCCCCCATCCAGTCTCCACCAACGCCACCCACATCAGTGCAGGAAGCAGACAGGAATGCGAACAGTCGCTTTTTGTGGGGATGCCCGTACAGCCAGCATTCACCAGCAGGAGGGGGGGGGGGGGTCACAGTTCATGCCCAACCTCCCCTGTCTGTCCCTCTGTCTGACAGGGCAGCATTTCCAGGAAATGAGCCCTAGGGTGATGCAGAGGGCTGAGTGTACACTTCCCATCAGCCTCCTCCTGTGTCACACACACTGATGGAATCTGTACAGTATGTCCAACGCTAGCTGCATTCCTCACTTCCCATATCTAGTGATAATTAAAGGAAACACTGATATATACAGTATATATATATATAATTTCCATCTTATTTAATAGGTTGTTGAAATTATTACATTTTATAATAATTGAAAAATTACATTAATTGCATAATTCATTTCCGCCGGCCCGTCTGTCGTACTTGAATTTAGCATAGTGAAACTCAGTGTATGAGTGCGTGAGGCAGGGGTGTGGCTCGGACTGGACCTCTGTGAAATGGGCCTTTTGTTCAGTATCGCACAGCACTGCGTTTACTATGTACAGGCATGCACAATATGAAGATGTTTCCTCTGCGTGCACAGAAACACCCATAATTCCATGCAAATACTTTAATGTATTTGGTCATTGTGTTCATCTCAGTTTCCCAAACCTTTTATTACAAACATTTCAGCCATCAGTGCTGCTGTGTTTGTAATATTTTATGCAGTGATCCAAAGGCTTGTGCTGCTGTTAAATTAATATATATTTTTTTGTCAGTTTGGGGAACTGTGTGGTGAACATATGAAATTGTGCCTGTTTAAAGACAGTACTGATTTGGTAAAATGATAGAAGCCGAAGCACATTCCCTGCAAGGTAACAAAATTAAAATGTTATTTTATATAATACAATAAATCTCGACGTAGACATTTTTTACAGGGTTACAATTTGAAGCCACCGGTTAAGTGGACATCATGGATGAATCTGACGTGAAGTAGTGAAGCAGATTTGGATGGTTGTTAAGGATTTTAGCGAGGTGGGCTCAGAAACTTTCAAAGGGCTTTCTTTACAAAATGGAATTTCATGTTAGGTATTTCTGTAGCCAGAAATGAAGAGGAGGCTACAGCTGATGCATGTGTTTTTTTTTTCTTTTCGATCTTCACACGCATCATCTCTCTGTGACACTCGCGCACACACGTACCCATGTCCCACGCCTACATGCACGCGTGTGCATGCGTGTGCACTGGTGTGTGCCTCGCATGTGTCACGCCTACGAGGACCCAAAGTCCTCCAGGCATTCACCTCTTTTTGAGCTCGCTCTGTGTGGCCGCACCGGCCGGAATGCGCCGGTGTCATGTGGACAGCCTGCGCAGGGCGCCTCCCCTGAGGGCCTTGCGGCACAACGTTCGCTGCGTGACGGACAACACGACCCTGGTCCTTCGATATAAACCACCACTGGCAATAAAATCAGACAATACCGTGTGCTCATCACAGTCGACGAGTCCTGATCTTACAGAATAGGTATGCCGCCTCTCTGCCTGAGACCTGCCCCTGCACATCATTTTCTTACCATATTTTTTCTTACCCTTGGCTGTACATTGCAATTATTCACCAGAAATGGCTTTGCCATAATAATACAAAAAGAATTACCAATTTTTGTCAACTTTGTTGAGGTGGAGAATGAAGGGTTAAAAAAGAGATAGCTTAACAGTAAGGTGTTACTCTACAGATAAGGGATCGGAAGACATGTCGTCCATCCCTTTGTGCATTGAACATATTTGCAGAGAGCACCGATTTAAACGGCTCTTTGTCTCCAGGGATTGCGTAGTAATTTCATGACAGTGTCACAGCGTTATTTTAAATTGATTGCATGCCCCAAATTTCCGCCATAATGGACGTTGTGTTTGTTTAAAATTCCTCTGGGGAATGGTTGTTTTCAAATCGCGCATCACCTCTTTGAAGTCATACACACACATACACACAAATACACACCATGGACTACGCCGAGCATTCCCAGTTGAAATTGTCATGAACGCAGACAACGTGAAGGACTATCGGCTTGCGATCAAACTTTGACAAGTAACGTCAGGGTGGAGTGGGGAGTTTCAGCATCTCGGTCTCACAATTCGTTCTGAGTTGTGCGCATCAGCATGGTGGCAGATTGCTGCATAGAATTACTTTGGCTAATTCCATACATACTTCCTGGACGTACATGCATAATACCACATGGCAGAACTGATGGTGTGCTGAGCATCTCGCATGGCTACAGCTGGGTGAGGAAAGGCTGCAGTTTTACATGAGATGTGAGGTGTAAAGTGTGGCAGAGCAGACAGCAGGACGTATGGATGCAGAGAGCACGCGTGTGTGCATATGCTCCGTTCACACTCACCTCCGGTGTCCCCCCCGGGCAGCACAGATGGCAGCGGTGATGGTGTGAGCTCCTGCGGCTTCCTCAGTGTTCCTCAAGCTGACACCTGAAGACTCCTCTTCAGTCCCTCTATCTCCCTCCTTCTCTCTCTCTCTCTCACACTCTCTCTCTCACACTCTCTCTTTGCCTCTTTCTCTCTCCCTCTCGCTCGTTCTCTCTCTTTCCCTTACGCATGCACACGCCCACCCCCACATGCGCGCACACACACACACATGCTTTCTTCTGCTGGGAAAATCAGATCAGTGGCTACACCCTGGCACAGAACAGGGGGACACACGGGAGGGGCGTTTTGTAAATCATCGAGGCCGTACCACTTGGAGAGAAAGATGAGAGGGAGGAACGGCCTCGGAATCTCTCCCCAGAAACCCCTGTCTGCTCACCCTTGGTCTCTCCCAGGGTGATTGAACCAACTGGCGGTCTGCTTTCCCCTTCATACATAATTAAAGGTGTCTAAAAGGCGATGAGAGGAAGACAGTAACGAAGGGATGTCACAAACCTTAGATAGCATCACTCCACATTGTTATGGTAATGTGTCAGGAATGGTGTGCCCTGCTGTAGAACGGGAAGTGAGTCAGGTGAACGCGAGCAGCCCCTCGCCTTGCGTTGCGTGTGAAGCTCCGTCGCCTCAGCTGCGGAGGCAGGCAGCAGCGGAGCTCTGGTGAGAACAAGCGTGTGGGAGGACGCGCACACGGATCAGGCTTCAGCTCGGACGGCCACTCCCAGGCCTCGCAGAGCCTGTCTGCCGGGCCGCTCCCTCATGTCAGCTGTGTGCCGCCGATACATCGGCTGCAAGCCCACGCCTGGTTCCTGTGGCTCTGTCACAGCGCTACAATGTTAACGGACAGGACAGTTCTGATGTTCTTAGCAGGCAGGAGACCTTGTCTTTGTTCTTTGTGCAGAGCTTATCTGATCCTGTCTGGCTGTGCATACGTCCCAGTTCTCTGTTTTTTGGCTTTTTATATTTCAGTGAACCATGGCAGTTAAAGTGGCCAGCTGGAGCTACATGTTCAACTCACCATTTCAGCAATAAAAGTCTTCACATTTTGCAATATTATACCTATAATTTTTGCTGTAAAAGGAATTGGCATATATATAATTTGTGACTGTGCATGACTACAACAACAGCAATAACAATAATCATTATTCATCATCACCATCATAACTACAGTCACAATAATTATATTCAGTATTTTTGTAATAAAAAAAATATATTTTTGGTGAGCATCTATGGATTTTTTTTTTATCACAAATGTAGTCATTATAATACTGGAATGAGAAAAGTCTGTAAAAGATATTGTTCTTAATTTTAGTACATATTTTAATTTGTTGCTTGCAAGTAATAGTTTCTTCATTATGACTTTGACATGCTGACTTACACTGCTGAATATAGAGTACAGCACATTTGTACAAATAAAGAAAGTCCTTGACAACCAGTTCATTGTGCATCATAAGACTGAAGAGTAACAGTGACTTTTAAATTTGAAGTTTTCGGAATGCTGAGAATCGCCACACTGTCCATACTTTTAATGGTGGTATACGGTTAATGAGGTTCCTTAAATTCTGCTTCTGTTGGAAAATTCAATGATTTTGCAAAAAAAGATAAGCAAGTACTCTGTCCAGGGAATCCTCCCAGAACATGTAACAGTTGGTGTTAATAAATGTTTATTTAATTACATTATTTCAGTTCTGTGTGTCCTTTCCACTGTTTTTTAAATGGTTCTGAAATTAATTAAGTATAGGCAACACAATGAAGCCCAATTTGTTTCAGGCTTTGTATGAGAAGGCTTGCTGATTGGCTGACTGGTTAATTGACAGCAGTAGAAGGGAATCTTTTTGCTTCCTTCAACATCTGCCATCTGCCATCATCTCTAACTGGATTGCAGTAAATTGGAACTGAGGAATTGGATGTTTCCCTGCATCTGCGTGTTCTGTTTCCTCAGTGATCGAGCACTAGTCACTCAGCAAAGGGTGAGGATGAGGAAGATGAGCACAAAGGCTCTGCAGCGACATGATCACCTCCTTTTCCCTACCGGCACATACCCCATGTCTGTGCCTTCATTAGCATGTTGGCCTGTCCGTTTATTCACTGATAAAGAGGAGACTGTAAAGATCAACAGCCTCTTCAAGCAACGCAGTCAACACCCCCTCCTCACCAGTCACTTCACCCAGTAGCATGAGCTTAGCACAGACTAAACCACCTCTTGAGTCTTCGCATGTTGGGGGTGGGGGGGTTTTTATTTCACGGTTTAGACTTACAAATTCTCTGTCTATAACAAAAAATGTTTGCATGTTTGTGTGTGTGTGTATGTGTGTGTGTGTGTGTGTGTGTGTGTGTGTGTGTGTGTGTGTATGAGTATGTGTGAGTGTGCATATGCAAAACAGAAGAGAGAGAGAGAGAGAGAGAGAGAGAGAGAGAGAGAGAGAGAGAGAGATCAGTGTAAAATCAGGGCTGTTATATAAAGCATGCATGCTGTTTATAATATGGAGACTGAGAATGCACACTCCGGTGCTACATCTGTCATTCCTCTGATAATGCACCACGTCCTGCGAGCATCTGATTGGGCAACGCGGTGCTTGCGTGCGTGCTCTTTTGTGCCTGGGTTAAAGGAGCGTACAAAGGCAGGCCGAGGAGCGACCCAGAAGGAAGCGATCCGTCAGTGACACGGACGCCCCATGGGCCTCCCTGGGCTTCCCCCACGTACAGCTGCCAGGGTGGGGGCAGGAGCCCCTCATTGGGGGTCTCCTCTGCAGAAGATTCAGCTGTTGGAAAACGTGGGTGACAGGGATGGGCCTAACTGAATACAGAGGGTGCAGTGTTTGCCTTTGGCATGCTGTGGGGTTGCCTGGTCATCCTCAGTAAATGGATCGTATAGGATATTGACTGAAGTTTATCAATGTATGAGTGCCTTTTTTAAAGAGGAAACTCTGTATGTGTGAATGAAGGATGTTTCCATGCTCAAAAAAATACATCACTAGAAGTGTACCGCATGCTTGTTACGCTCATGTAAATTTGCCCTCAGTAAGGCTAAAGTAATAAGAAACCATCTAAATAAAACCTATCCACACTACAGCATGTTCTGTAAATGTACCATTTGAAAAAAAGGTCAGAAAGACAGCAAATGTGATGAGTATTGAATCACCAGGCCATCCTGGGTTAGTGTCTTTCCACACTCCAAGGCTGCTGATACAGCAGCCCAGAGAAATGTTGTGCTTCAAAGGCACCAGGATTAATTAGGCAAGCCATTTTATGAATGATTTCTCCTTCTCTGTTTATAAAGAGATACAGGGCAGTGGTTTGGGTTTTGTAGCTGTAAATACAGTGTGTTTCTAAACTGAAGGGCTCCGGTTCTAATGCCAGACGTAACCCAGCTCCACAGCCCTTTAAATAAGTAGCTAATGCTAATTCTTCTGGTAAAATGTATAATTCCAGACTGGTTTTAGCAACTATTGATAAATGGATTTTTAAATATAACATCTGCAAGTAATTGTTTTTAAATTATTTGTTAATTTTAAAAGTACTGCCTTTAGTAATATTTGTAATAGTACTTTTGACAGTTTGACTTCAACCCTCAACATCATATTAAAAAAGATAAGAAGAAGAGACAAGGTGAATTAAGAAACCTGTGCTGACTAAGCGCTAGATTGACACTAAAGCGTCACTGTAATTCCTTTGCAATGACATGAGTTTTTCGGCCAATGTGTGTAAGCACATATGGGATAGTGGCAGCTCAGCAGCTGCTTAAGGCAGACCCTTTATGTTCTCACGCGGCAGCCTGGCCCCACCCCACCCTCAAAGCCACATGGGTCTGCTGTGGATCATGGGAGGTGAGCTCATAATGAGGACTAGTGGCGTTGACAGCGCTGCCTCGGGTGTAAATGGTCGTGTTCATTGTGCTCACTGGGTTCTGTGAAGGGAAAGCACAGCTGAGTACCCCGTCTAGGTCCCACATCACGGCTCCTTGGCAGTCCATGATGCTTGTGGACACAGGAATGCCCCGAAGGCAGCAAAGACCTGGCCCACAACGAGTGTCAGGTGGACCTGCTTTTAGTTCAGGTACGTTGAACCTGTGAACCTCAGAGGACAGGTTCTGTAGTCATGCTGTCCTCCAGAGGCAACGGTGCAAATGTGCTCTGCTTTTCTAATGGAATCTTAGTCAGGATTAAAACCTGAGGAAATCTGTATATACATTCTTCTGATTAAATTTAATCTTTTGAATATGTGTTTGTACTGTATATACGCATAAAAATTTAAGAAGCTGATGTTTTTACAGCATACCATCACATAAAATATTGCCTATGTATTTTTCTTCTGTCATTATAACAGAATAAAAAGCTGACTGTGAGCATTTGTGCTGCTTGACTGAAAGGTGGAAGACATAGCCAAGAACGATCAGATGGTTTTCTCTTATAGTTGTTCTGAGCACCACTTAGGAGACCAAGTGATCAATGACAGTGGATGCAGCAGCCAGAGAAGTCAACCACATTCTGACTACCAAGTAAAAAAGCCAATTATTTTATTGTGACTAGAAGACTTTGACATAACAGGAAAATATCACACAGACAATGTAATTAGTATGATCATTAAAAATATGAAAGGTTATTTATTCTATGTATGTATACTTTATGTTTGACCTAATAGCCGTGCTGAATATTCTAATTTTCACTCAACTTCAGATAAATGCGCTGCTCCATCAAACAAAACATACAGAAAGCCCCCACCATGCCCTTTAAATAACATGGAACTTGTAATTGTATTAACTAACGGTTTGATTAGCATGAACAGATATTATACGTTTATCATAGTTCATTGTATCAATTCTTTGATTTTGTTGATGTTTCTGACTTACACATTCAGTGCTGTAATATCTGACATGCCAAAGTCCAGACTTAATTTTATAGAATTCTCGCAGATTCATGAAATTATATATAAGTGCTTCTCTAAAAGCATTCTGTTTCAATCTAAGATGACCATTTCAAATCTGTCTAGCAAGGTTTTGCACTCTACAGAAATTCCTTTCTGGAGAACCACATAATTGGCTCATTTTGCAGGCATGGTAATGTGATTAGATAAAAGTACTACAGCTCTTGCCACAAAGGAAAGCAAGTGCTAGAAGAATCTAGAACAATACTGTGAGCAGAGGATTGTCACAAACAGAGAGACAGAGATATGGTGTGATACATACATATATTTGTGCATGTGGTTATGGGTATAAATGATAGAAAACCATACCCCCAGGACCAAGTATTTTGCACCCTACCACACTTCAAACTAAGAGACAGGCGCAGTTTCTGGAAAATTGTGGAACCCTGCAGTGTTCTACATATGAAGTGAATTCTTCAAAACACACACACACACACACACACACACACACACACACACACGAAGAATAAATTAGTATAAATGTGAAAATGACCTGAAAATCCTCTGCTGCCCAGTGCAGGCCTAAGTACATTTTGACATTCAAACAAACTGACTCTTCATATGTGACAGTGCATGTGTGAGTCTTTTCCCCATATGGAGAAACACGAGCATCACAGAGTCATGGCGGGCAGTGTATCTGCACAGCAGGAGCAGCACAGAGACATGGCGGGCAGTTTATCTGCACAGCAGGAGCAGCACAGAGTCATGGCGGGCAGTGTATCTGCACAGCAGGAGCAGCACAGAGTCATGGCG
>JABJVR010016961.1:0-26241 GCA_025773905.1 Chitala chitala | reverse complement strand
CAGGAGCAGCACAGAGTCATGGCGGGCAGTGTATCTGCACAGCAGGAGCAGCACAGAGTCATGGCGGGCAGTGTATCAGCACAGCAGGAGCAGCACAGAGTCATGGCGGGCAGTGTATCTGCACAGCAGGAGCAGCACAGAGTCATGGCGGGCAGTGTATCTGCACAGCAGCGCTGCAGGAGGCCAGCGGCATTGGCCCGCTTATCAGATTTATGTTGCAAACGACTTGAGGCGGTCGTCTCTCCAAATGTCACTCCGTTCCACCACTTCAGCGAAACGGTTGTGACGAAGGGACAGGAAAACGCAGATAAAATGTTTGGCGAATACAGTGAGACCAGTGTTATCTATTTCACATCGAAAGCTAGTGCACATGACCGAGGTACGCTCTTTGGTTTCTTTAGTGAGCCGAAGGGGTCCATTCAAGTCAACATTGCAGTAACAGCTTAAAGCAGCTTGCCTGTGGAGAACTGCTGTCCAGAACTGGGGTACGGTACATTCTGGACATATGTTGAGCTCCTAAACACCATGTAGGACATGTATGTGTCACACTTAAAGACTGTTAAAAGGTTGTTGTGGAGAAACGAGGGCAGACATGACATTTTGTAAGTACATGATACCTTCCCTGCTGGGAAAGTATACCCAATGCTAAATTATGTCAGCATGACTTGAATAAAAAAAGTTAAATATAGTTTTTTTTATTCCCTTAGTAGTTAAAATTCATTGAAAGATAGTAAATTTATGTAATGTGAAACACACTAATGAGGAAAATTAATATGATTCACATCATAAAGTAAATGTTTTGAGCTGTGTAGTGTTCTGTTAAAATACACCTCTGCTTTCACTGCACCTTGCTTAGTCACAACAAAAACAGAGTTCTGATGCAATCACTAATAACTGATATTACCTCTTGCTTTTCTCAAGTTATGACTCCAGACAAATCAGTGGGAAATCTGACAATTATTTCAGCATAAAACACATGTAAAGTAAGTGAATTCATATATGTGCATATTTCAATCTTTCAATCAAATGAATACCAATACATCTTCTGAGGTTTGTGTTTCTTTTCTGGGAGGTGGGGGTGTTGGTAAATTGCTGCTTTTCACCTTTGGGACATCACTGTGAGAAAACATGGCACACCGCTGGCAAAACACACTGCACTGCCCTGGGAAAACACACTGCAATCCACTGGGAAACACACTGCACCGCACTGGGAAAACACATTGCACTGCACTGGGAAAACACATTGCACTGCACTGGGAAAACACACTGCAATCCACTGGGAAAACACACTGCACTGCACTGGGAACACACACACTGCACTGCACTGGGAAAACACACAGCACCGTATTGGGAAAACACACTGCACCGCATTGGGAAAACACACTGCACTGCACTGGGAAACACTGCACTCCACTAGGAAAACACACTTTGTGTCACTGGGAGGATTCACTGCAGGTCACAGGGAGAATACATAGTGTTTTGTACTAAGTATTTTCTTGGGCAGAATACATGAGTGGTTCAAAAAATTGTGCTAAAGGTCAGACAAAAAGGTTAGATGACTGTGCATTTGCATGAGAACACAACATAGTGTTCAGATTATGACAGTCAAATTGTGCAGTTCATGCCAAGTGAAACTGGCTATGAAATTTATTTCCAGAATACATACTTGACCTGTAAACTAATATGACTCTATGTCTTCCTGAAGTGACAAACATATAGAAGACAGCACGCCATTGTCTCCTTTCTTAAGTTCACTCAGTCTTTGTATGTCCTGGATACAGAAGCACTTCTATGTTTGGCAGTGGCCCAGTTTTGTTCAATCTGGAAATATCTCAATAATCTGATTAAACGTGAGCGTTGACATCCATACTATATGGAAAGGAAAAAGCAGAGCCCACAGGAGGATGTGTGTGCGTGTGCGTGTGGGGGTGGGGGGCGTGGTATGTCCTTAGTCGTTAAAAGCTGCAGGTGTAAGCTGAATGCCCTATAAGTGGTGCCTGCACACTTATTGGTGCAGATTCCCAGCTGGGCTCGACAATCCCATTTCACACACTAACAGTCACGCACGTACGAAGCAGCCGAACGGTGCAGGCTGAACAAGCAGCTGTTTCAGGTGCATACTGACTCAAGCCCGTTTATATTTATTGTGTTTGGTTTTACCTCTGAGTGCATTTTTATAAAGAGAACGATGCTATATAAATAAAAATTATTATTAGTTTGAAGTGCAGATTGAAGGTAAAATGTGATTGGAGCAGGTTTACTGTCCCTTGTTTTCATTCTGAAACTACACTGAGTGCAGTAAAGTTGTCTCGGCCACAGCCTTATCTACCTAGTCGGTCTATTGTTTATAAATAATATGTAATAATAATAATATAATAATGTGTGACATTTATTATATGACTGTGTTTTGGCCACTGGGGCATGTATTGTAACAATATGACAATACATGTGTATTGTGAGGAAACTCACTGCCAGAGATTTTACCACAATAAACACACCTTCCCCACAACAACACGGTAACTATGTGAACAATCGAGTTGTGACCACAGTGCACTATGGGTGTAGGGTGGAGTCATGGTACATTCACCCAGGGGATAGGTGGGGGATTTAATTACTTTGCACTTCCAGTCAAATTGCTTTAACATCGCTTAAAGGTCCATGGTCCTTAGTGAGGTGATGTGTTTCATGCTGGGTCAGGATCTCCTGCAGGACTCATGAACACTAGTGTGATGCCTTCAAGGTCAGATGAATGCTGGTACCATCCCAGGGAGATTGTAGAATTGGTAAAGATAGACACCAAACATCAGAGCTGGCCAAAACAGGACCAACCTACATGTACTCCATAGGTAGCATGGCGGGTAAGGAGAATGGTCCGGCAACAGCAACCTTAAAAAAGATTCATATTCAGTTCAACTGGTACAGTAAAATGTGCAGTTACATAAAGAGATAAAAAGCCATAAGTCACTTTGAGCAAAAAGAGTATATAAGAAATTAAACGCAAATGTAGCATATCCTGAATACTGCCTAAGATCTGAACTGAATTCTTCACAGTTGGAGGAACAGTGTATGTGTAAGAACAGTGTCTTCTACAGTTCATACAGGAGTCAGAGCGTTGGTTTTCACAATGTTAGCAGCTAGCAGCCAGCTTGTGGTTACGTAAAATACGCATGCTCAGAACCCACGAGCTTCAGGGATGAATTCCGTTGTGGACATGAGGACTGACCCTCCTGGTGTCACATTAAAGGCCCCACGGGCCTGGCAAGAGGTGCTGGTGACACTACTTCTAGCTCATGGTACCTTCTTTGCTCAAAAGAGGTCTGTGTGACTCAGCACTTTGGGCTCAGAAAGCAGTTCTGTTCTCTGACACGCAAGACGTCTCTCAGGAGCAGCCAGGGAACGGGAGAGCACACAAGCCGTCCTGGCCAACGCTTCCCGGCAAGGCTTTAGTTGACAAAAAAAAAATTCAGTAGAGCTACAGAAGGGCTATTGTCTTTTGTTCTGTTGTTTTTATTTTCAGAATACATAAGTGAAGTTATGGCATTTTAACTAGAGCAGAGAGTCCAGATGTAAGCACAAAACACTTTTCTGTGTTAGTACCATAGCCCTCTCACTGATCAAACACGTAGCTATCTGTCATGTGTGTGAACATAATATGTTTGACATACGCAAAATGCTTTCTGCATTTGCAGACAATGAACTGTTAGTGACTATTCTCTGTACGTCTGTGATGTGGTGATTTACGTAGGAGGTACGTGATGCCCATGCGTATGGACATTGGTGCAGCACCTTGGCACAGGTTACTTCAAACAGGAGATGACACAGAGAGAACGGCAGAATCATCAAGACCTGTATTGGAGCCAACAGCAGTTCAGACCGGCCTGACCTCGCAGATGAAAAGCTACCCATCTTCTTAGGTAGTGCCGTGTTTCCGCCTTATGCATCATAGATTTTTTTGCCACTGATTGCAGAAAGTCGGGCAGTTACCTAAGCTCCATGAACAGCACGCGCATGCAGATGCAGCCACACACATGCGCTAATGTTAACGCATAGCCTTTAGATGCAGGACGTAACACGCTCACCCACGTACATTCAAAGACAAACTCTCATTGGTGGCTTTGAGGTTGCAGACTTTGGGGCGGTGATATGCAACGGTGAAGGGGGTGAACAGTAGATGAGGAATGGCCATTGTGCATGTTTTGTTTAAAATGTTCCCTTTGCCTGCAAATGTATTTCCAGTGACCCCAAAATCGTGCATTCAAGGATTGTATATTGCTTTTATCTAAATTGGATCAGATTTTCGTGGGGGCATCAGATTATCACATCATCTCACTCTTTCTTACTATAGGTATTTGAGGGTGGAGGGTGTATTTGGCATGACAGGGTGATATATGCAGAACAAATGGCATGGAGACACAATTAAAATGTTTTTACATTACTTACCTCAGTGAAATCATCTTTATGGGTTATACCCACAGAATCACAATGTACATACTTTGTACATGAAAATATTCTACAAAGTATCTTTTTTATTATCAGAAGAGCTTTTATACTGTCATTGTGTACATATACAAAACTGGTTCTCTGCATTTAACCAGAGGAGCAGTGGGCAACTATCATTTAGGCTGGCTAAAGCTGAGCATCCTGGACACAGGGGGTCTGGGGAAGGACTCAAACCAGGAGACTACCACGTCCCAGCCAGAAAGGCTACCCACTGAGCCACTGGCCTCCTAGACTGTAATGTAACAGATAAGAATTATTTTAAAAATACCATTCCGCATTTTCACACACTTGGGTGAACTCCAGCATGTAAATGCTTCTGAAGTTTGAACAGGCAGAAGACTATTCTTCGCAAAAACCTCAGTATGACCCAGGATAAACCTGGCACCAACACCACGTTTATCATTTTACATGCTCTGCATGTTTGCCTGAAAATCACGGCTTCTTCATCTGAAAGAAAAAGGGGTCTTAATGTTGCTATTCCTGATTTAGATTCCAGTCCTTTAGCACTCCCAGAGGAAAAGCTCATTGTAAAACAAACTGTCTAGCTGTCAAAAACTCTGTGTAGGTGAAAATGCACACATGGGCTTGCTCGAATACATGAATATTTAAATATGTAAATTATATTGTGTATATTACCAAGCAATACACAGTCATAAGAGCTCCTATATCCAAAGCAGTCATGCACTGGTGTGTTCACATGAAAAGTATCCTTTTAAATGCACAACCCTGGAAGATGTCAGCCTGTAAAATATTCTACATCATTTAAAACCTTCATGCGAAGAGCCATGAGCTTTTATTATTTTTTACCTGTGTCATTTTGGCAGTAGGATGTACTATGTCAATAGTTATACACACAGAAGAAGCATCTATATCATGGAACTTATACCCTTAAATACTTGGACGTTAGATTCGTGTGTTATAAAACGGTTAAGAATGCCTATCAGGTCAATATGGAGTCAGCACATTCTACGTGTCTGTGTCGGGATTGGTGTTAAATGTCAAAAATAACCCCCACCTGGTTCTACATCGGCCACATCAGCCAGCCATTAATGACTCGCATGCTCGCAACAGGAAGACCAAACATGTGACATTTTCACAAGCGCGACGCCATCAGCTCGGAACCAAAAAATGAGCCGACGGCCGGATCAGGGAACAATTCCCGCATAACGATACACAGCGTGAAGATAGCGCTGAAGTCTGCCCGGCGATCGCTTTCCAAATTTCTGCAAAAACGCGTCCTTTGTGTTAGCTTTTCAAAGATATCCTTCATTGATCCCGGGAGAACTAAGTGCCACTATTCATAACCGGAACCTTTTCAACAGAGATCTGCAAATAAGGGGTTTCAGTTGCGACACTGCTGATCCATTATTTCAATAAGCAGAAACTGATAAATTCCAGGCGTTTATGGCCGTGAACGGACAATGCTATGTCCGAAGACTGCTAATCTCCTCAAGGACACAATGGATCCTCCATATGATGAAACCAGACCATCTTACTACATCTGTTTAATCGTTACAATAGGAAGTAGTTTTTTTTATGATAGTGCTATTGATTGTAGAACCATTTTACATCTGACCGTCGGAACAGCACTTTGGCTTTAATATGGTTGATGGAGCGAGCCTTTCCAAATCTTCTGTATTGTATCGCCGTTGTGTCTTCATTTCACTCCCTCTGTCATGTTTTCTCTAACATAAAAATAGAGTTGTATATATTTATTTTTGACGCACACATTGAGAGTAACATAGCAAAGAGTTCATACAAGGGATAAATACTGTTCATGAAACAAAGACCATTAACAAAATTATGGCAGATTAGGCAGCGTGTTTTTATTTCTCAGATGTCATGATTTTTTGGACTACATCTCCGTTAATAAAAACCCAAAATCTTAAAATATGTGTGTTTAGAAAAAAATCCCTTAGCGACTTATTTGATTGTTGTAACCTCATGTATGGCTCTTAAACTGATTTTATGTGTACATATATAACTGTATAAATTAGAAAAGTCTAAAACCTGAAAACTGTGACTGCGATGTTAACTCGGACACACTGCAACAAACACTAGATATAGACATTTGATTTTACGCTTATGTGATTTGGCAATACACTTTTCCTCAATAAATGAGCACATACTAGTTGGTACAAATGATTTAACATTTGGACACTGAGAAGAGACTGGCAGGCATATTGCACCTGTTCGCAGCATCACACAGCCGCACCTTAATTTCCTGTCCTTCCTGCTTTGGAGACGCCGTTTCCTCACCCCTAACGGATGCAGCACTGCCGCGTAATCCTGGTTAGAAAACCGCCCCACTGCTCCAGCATCTCCCTCATTAATCCCGTGTCTTCCAGAAAATGTACTTTTAAGCACCTTAATTGCATTTGGGAGATAACCCTGTGGGCTAGTAACAGGAAGTGGGCCCATATAGAGTGGCTGGGCGGCCGGGCTCTTAGTTTTAAATCAATCTCACATCTGAGGCTAATGCAGCTCCAGGCTTCTCCTGGAAGGAAGCATTAAGCCTATTAGTGCAGGGCTGGCAGCAGCGCGCTATAATATATTTATGGGCGGTGGCGGTGCGTGTGCATTCCTGCCAGCCAGTCCCGGGAAGGCAGGACTGCGCAGGACTGCGGAAGTGCACCCCCGACACACTGCTGCAACCCCCACCACCTCCAACCGAGAGGTCAGCAGTCACTTTGAGGGAAATTTAGATGTGTGGCCATAATCCCCTGTTTGTCGTTAATGTCAAAATTGACCTCTGATTTTCAGAGAAAACCAGAAGACGAGATGGCACCGGTGCAATTAAAATATACTCTGGTTCAGGCGTTTATGCATGTCTCTCTGCTTATGAGGATTGATGCGGTGAAAGTATGCATGCATGATGCAATGCAACAAGACAACGCATTGCAGCATATCCTCTCACTGGCAACGTTAGGTCATCTCGAAACAGGAAAAAAGCATTTTCTCTGTGCTGATGAAGATTCTCAGTCATCCATTCTCACCCTGACGAAGCTATTTTGATGAGTCGTGAAATGTTCCTACCATGAAGAAGTCCAGTTGACGTGATTCAACTTCCGGACATTCTCTCTGTGCTGCTGATGAAAGGGGTCGTTTAAATGAGCAAAAACTAACCCATAATATTGGATGACAAAACAAATGTGTCTTTAAGCTGGCATTGGCAAAATGTGGGGTTTGCGTTCAATGCAACTTGAAGAATCCCGAGGCCAAAGTGGAACAGGTGGGCATTAGATCAGGTGATGTAAAGAATAATGGGATTTTTATCAGTTAAACAGTGGCCCCTTGACCAACTACTAAATACATACATTTTCCAAAATCGCTTATCCAATCTAGGGTTGCAGAGAGCCTGGAGCCTATCCCAGTAAACTCAGGCTGCAAGGTCAGATATATATACACTAGGCTGAATGCCAAGCCCTCACAAAGTACACACACACACACACACACACATACACAAATACACACATACAAGGGAAATGCTACAGATGCAATTAAGAGAAGCAAATTATCTTGAAGCAAATGCCTTCAGAGTAAAGTAGAGCATCCACAGGGCACACAGGTACACAAAGGACACTCATGCTGGTCCAGTACTGTGATAAGGCCAGCATTTACCTTACAGCTTAATATTGTTTTAATGTTAGATACTGTATAAACCAAAGTGGTTTTCAGCACAATAAGTGGTTGTTTATGTGACATGTAGATCAGGCAGCGGGAAAATAATATTTTAAATGGTGTAAGCAAATTTGCTCACTGTAAACAACTAAAACTAGGATACCAGTTGTCCTTTTCACTCAATTATGATTTAATTTATTTAAATCGCTTAATGTTCTCACTCAACCAGCTTCATGGAAAATAATAATAAATGTAATATTACAATCTATAACCCCCTGAAATATAAAAAATAATAATTGGCTGCCAGTAGACTTCATTACAGAGAGCCTCTATACCACAGAAGACATTTATATCTGGTGATGTCTGGCCAGTCAGCAACATAAAACGGAGCACACAAAATCTGCTGAAAGCCTTTTCACAATGGTTCTGGCCTTAGCCTGGACACCCCCCCCCCCTCCAGTACAGCATTCCGTTAGCTTCTCCAGGGCCATTCACAACATCAGCACTGCCTATTATGAGATTCCATTTGCTTAATTAAACCATGGGTCGACATGGGGCAATTTAGGACATTCCATGGAAATGCTTTTCTTCCCCTGAAACAAATCAAATCATAACTCTGTCAAAGACACATATATTGTTTTTTTTTCCTCAAAGATAAGATACTTGCAGGACTTTTCCCTCCTATTCAGCATTATTTATTTATTTATTTATTTTTGCTTAATTAAACCTTTTCCAGAATGGTACTAACTGACACTTTCCCCCCATCCTTGAATGTGGCGATTTCTTACATCAGTATTAATTGTCTCAGTTCTTGTAAGATGTAACTCCCTTATACAATTTCCTGTCACCATGGCTACAGTTGTGCTGCTCATACTGTTAGGAAGTCCCACGCAAAAAAAAAAAAAAAAAGAAAATCACAGTCTTTACATTTCCTTTTGGTCAAATGCAGTTACTGTTCATTTATAAAAAAAAAAAAAATTCTTGTGATTAAAAAAAGTTAATAAACAAAACAAGAACAGAACCAGTGCGGCACCCAGAAAACCTTAACCACAGCAGCACCACTGGGAAACTGCTGCTGCTTTTTGTCTTTTTCCCCACTATACACTGAACAGCTTTGGTGTCTCTGTTGACATTTTTATGCATTTGCATGACAGCAGGAAGTGCAGATGCAGTGCATCCACACGCCTCTCTGTCGGTCTGTAAAGACAGCTGTGGACGTCCCAGCCTCCTGAGCACTGGCATAGGAGTCCGTGCTAACCAGCCGGCACGTGAGCCCAGCCCACCGCTCTGAGCACTTGTCTCCCGAGTTTTACCAGACTTGACACTAAATTGATTAAATCACCTCAAATCATCACCTGTGCCAAAATGCCTCTTTGACTAATGAAATGTAGCATTTCTGCCATGGGCAGAGTCACATGACTACGTCAGTAACTGTTGTTGCAGCACATACTGAGAAAACACTATTTTTGCTTTTTATGCAATTCTGATATAACTCAAACTGTTGTAGTGCAATTCCATTTTTCATGTAAACAATTTATTTTCTACATCTTCAAAAAATGTACCAGTTTATAATTAACTACTGTCCTTGGTCTCTGTTTTTGACACTGTTAATAGCATGTCATTCTCTTCGTCCTGAAAACTGGTGTAGGAAGGATAATAGCACAGTCTGTGACTTAGTGGAGCTGCTGGAGACACTTTTGTTTGTGCAGGTTCTTACTGAAACCCACTACCCTGCAGTACTGTGCAGGATCTTACTAAAATGCACTGCCCTGCAATACTGTGCAGGATCTTACTGAAACCCACTGCCCTGCAGTACTGTGCAGGATCTTACTGAAATGCACTGCCCTGCAGTACTGTGCAGGATCTTACCGAAACCCAATGCCCTGCAGTACTGTGCAGGATCTTACTGAAACCCACTGCCCTGCAGTACTGTGCAGGATCTTACTGAAACCCACTGCCCTGAAGTACTGTGCAGGATCTTTATTAGTTTATAGCATAAATGGTAACAATAACCAATGAAAATTTATCAAATAATTAAGCAAAATAAGGGGGAAAAAAAGAAAGCCAGTCTACACAAACCAGCCAGGTGCTGCACCCGACAACCAGTCTCTAAAGCAACGCCTGCTAGTTTAAAAGATTTTGTGAAATTTAAGCTTTTCTCTAAACTGCTGGACTAATTAAAAAGAAACGTTACACAGCTTCAGTTTGGTCCTTTTACACTGGAGTATTTCAGGTCCAAGCTCAAAAGAGTGCTTCTTCTGCGCATGAAAGCTGTTTCTGTGCATGTAAGCGCAAACACGTATGCTGATTGCACAGAATAATGTGGCATGAAAAGGAGGACCCACAAACACACACACACACACACACACACACACACACACACACACACAGAGGCTAACTCCTGTAGCTGTCTTTAGGGTAAACAAGAAACGCTGCAGGCTTACAACAACTGCTTCAGTTACAGTACAGTGAGGATCTGCACAGTCTGGGGAGAACTGACAACACCCCCCCATGAAGAGACAATAACAACAAGGTGCAGTTCACCCTGAAATAGTATCACTAAAAAAATCTGACACCAAAAAAGGCAGAGGAAAACGAATTTGTCTGTGTGCGAGCATGGGAGTGTATATGTATATGTGTGCGTGGGAGAGAGAGACAGAGAGAGAGGGGGGGGGGGGGGTTATTTCTGGTTTTCAGAACTATCACCACCCACTTGGCACCTTATCAAGATTGACACGCACCCTGCCCTGATGAAATCTGCCCAAACTATTAACATTTTACTTTGCCAAAATTGCTAAAATCAGACATGGTGTCAATTAGCGTGACTTAGCTATCTGAAGCACCAAGTGTGTTAAATGGGCTTAGTGCGATTCAACGACAAGAAGCATTTTGCTGAGCTCTCGACTTAAAGCAACTAATCGTAGTCCTAAACATGTTTCAGAGTTTAAAATTTTGTTGCACTGCACTTCTTATAAAGACTGAAATGTACTGAGAAGTATGTGCACATTTATTTAACGTCATTATGTACAAATGCAGCAGAGAAGCTGAGAAGGTTAAAGGACATGCAAACTGAGGTCATGAAGCTGAGGATCACTTCACTGTCCTGCTCCACACACCTTTGCTGCTGTTAGCAATGGATGATGGTGAACTTGGACAGAATTACAGTTTACTGCAAGCTAAAGACAGATTCGCAAATGGTCGTTGTGAAACAGGATCATCTTGAAATAAAAAATCCATTGGTTTTATTTTGCGTACATTGTGCTTGAGTAAAAAATCTGCACTGTCATACTCCTTTATTACTCAGAGAGGGAGGATCAGCTTTGCTCTGAGCTCATGGTGGTGCCACTTTGGCCACATTTATGTCACAAAACGATGACCACATTTTCCAAGAAGCGTGAATAACAAGGAGTACAGGACTGGGTGGTTCAGCTCGCCTGATAAAACAGCAATAAAATCTTTTATTGGGGGTGATTAATAGCAGATTGCACCGTCACCTGGGGATTTAGTTCATACTGAAAACGGTAGGCCACTTATACAAGGGCATTACCATCTGAACCACTGTACTGAAATCACAGGAAAAACTACAGTTATGGCTACTACTAAGCAGATAAACTAGCAACAGTTACCTTGTGCTTTCTCTAAAATACCTCTCATATTAGTCAAATTGGCTTTCTTCCCCAGGAAATTGGATTTCAAATTGAAATTTAATTCTACGAAAACTAGTTGCTTGTTGGACATATTGGGTAGTCTGGGGTGCAACATGTGAGGAAATTGCGTACTAAGTTTTGCAATGTTCATATATATTTTAAACAGTAATAACTTCCTTTTTCACTTGTTGTCAGTGTCTGAATAAAAGCATTTATTAATGACACATAAAAAGCAAATACCTTTATAAATGTTTTCCTGTTACTTAAAATGTCCTGCCTATTTCAGGAGCTGTTGAAACAGTAAACTGAAAACAGTAATATTCAAAGGACGGTAAGGTTTGGTAGAATTTCAGTTGGTGTCACATTCAGCACATCTCAGAAACAACTAGGGTAGGGACTCTAGTGATTCAGTTGTTTTCAGATGACGATGACGATGAAGATCATGACCATCTCTCAGTGACTCAGTGCTTTAGACTCTGACCCTTGGTGAAACACGTACTGTGAAGTGCAAGTAAATGTCTGGAGCGTACTAAATTCCGAGCTTCTCTGTCTGTGTCAGGTGATGGTAAGCAGGCGAGTTGTACTGTAGCACCTGCATGTGGTTATATAATCAACATCTGATTGGCTGTTAGTATGTTATGTGGGTTAGTCTGAATGGTTTGGAAATGTTTTAAGACATTGCTTTGATTGCACATTTTTTTTCCCTCAAAACGCTGGGTGTACTGAAAACTTTTTTATTGACACAGTTTTGTTTTTCATCACCATCTGATTTTAGCAAGTGTTTTATACATTGATGTGTCTTTGTGCATATTTTTTCTGGTTTCCCTGTTTGAACATTCTGGTTTTGCCTGGATCAGCTGCAGTTTTCTGCAGTTAACTTTTGGTGTATGTAACTGTTATATTCTGTTTTATACGCTGGAACATCTTGCGCATGAAGCTGCAGTCGCTGTTATACTCACGGGTTCTTAGTTGAAAACGAAACAAAACACCATAAAGTGCAAATTCACGGCCAGGTGAGAAATAGATCTTTCTCGTGAGGGGGCCCTGACTTGGACGCCATTCTTGTCTAGGGTATAGACAGTCATCTAATGAGTGCTGTTCAGAGCAAGACACATCTTTGGATTATGGGAGAAGAACAACACAGACATGAGGAGTAAAGACAAGGTCCTCATGCAAAAAGCATGGGCAGTGGTAACATACACTGAGTTTATTCTGCCTGCACAGCACAGCAGTAGTACCGAAATACTGAATGCATTCACTGTACTACAGTAATTTGATCAACATCTTTTTTTTTTTGCATATACTGAGACTAATGAACACATCATATCCTTACAAAGATTGAATCATAACTGCCATGATGATGGGATGTGTCACAGTGTGAAGCACAGGGGACAGCGATTTCCTGCTTTGGTGTTTTTGTGGCACCACCCCACCCCACACACACACACACACACACACACACACACACACACACACACACACACACACACACACACACACACACACACACCTTCTGCCAGCAGACTGAGAACGCTATGCTGAGGTAGTGGCTGCTTTTTATAAATTAGATCTAATATAGGAGGTCTGGTATCCTAGCAACCCCAGAACTCAGTCTGCCCAGAGGTCTGAGAAGGCTGCCTCCTTGGCCCTCTGTCACGATTACCCAGACTGCACTATGCTTCATCCTCCATCACCATCTCACGCCAACGTCCACATTTCTCATCCACATTTGTAAATGCTGGTGACTGTAGGACACACTATAGCATTATGTACTGTATATTGTGTATACTTTATATAGTTAAAGCATGTTTTAGTAAAACTTGAGCATGAAAACATTTACCTGAGATATTGTTTCACAGTAAATCGTGAGGCCTTATGTCTGTGTTACAGTTATGGACTTATTTTTATTATGGGACAAAGAGCAAACATACTGGTGAACACCTCTAATGTGTGACATGAATTATGATGAAATTGTGGTAAAGCCCCAGTCACACTACAACTAACACTTGGCTTCATGTTAATAATGCTTGATATGGTTATATAGCTGTACTCTGTACCATTTATGCCAAGAATACTGCAAATTTGAAATTCCTGTGCAGGTTTGTTGTAGAGCTCCAGAGCTGTACTGTGGCCTGAGAAAATGTACTGCTTATGGAACATGTTCATTCTTAAATGTGATTTAAATATTGAATAGTCAGTGGCACACACACACATGCTCTAATTGACTACATATTCTCCATCGATCATAGTCTTGCATTCAGACTTTATTCATCAAAGTGCTAATGACACATCAATACTTGGGGAGCGCGTCTCATTTCGGCTTTCAGTAACAGAGTGAAGCTCTTATTTTAACGGCCCTTCAGGTGCTACGGCTAACAGAATGTCATGGGACTGTTTTACTAAAGATAAAGATGAGCGATGAGGCTCTGAGATGAGATGAAGGTGCACAAAATGGCAGCATTCCTTACTAAAGCAGCATCTTATCAGTAGTGCTCTGTGCACCTATAAATCTACAGTATTGTGTGTATGTGTGTGCATGTGTGTGTACACACACTCCCTTAATCCCCTGTACAAAATGACACTTCATAAGCAGGACTTCTGTTCTATTGTATTTTTAGAACCGGGACAGCTGTAGGACAATGACTGTGCAATAATGTCCATTGATCTTCGTAACGAGATGCTCTTCGAGAAGAAACCACAGCGGCACTGACTACGGAGCTCGTATCGCAGAGACCTGGAAGTCACAGCAGAGCACGTGTACTTCACAGAGCCCCTACTGCGCAAATTACACCATGAAGGGTTTTTAAATGGATCCGACTTCCTGATATGGAAAACAGGGCATCTCTTTGAACGAATTGCTGTCGAGTGTCATGCATGACATGCTGTTATGTGAGTGTCGTTTTCCTTTAACAACAGGAGGAGAATGAATTGATGCTATGTTGTGCTTCTGAAACGACAAGCGTTTAAGCAACTGCAGAACGCTAATGTAACATTTTGGCGCTCGGTAGGTGTGCTTTTCTAATGGGGAGGTCGTGAAGAGAACAGGATCCGCATGAATTCACGAAACGTGAAAGTTAGACGCATATTGTTTATGCCAGTGTGCCTTGTGTGAAGGCCTGGTGTTTATCCTGAAGGAAGCACATGGGAAAATCATAATCGCCTCTGCAGGGCTCATGGTTTGCATCCAGCTGTCAAAGATGTCCAATCAGTATGAATTTAATTATAAATTGACCGAAGACATGACTACCATATTTGCAACACGAGTAATGTGTATCCCACACTAAACGGTGAATACTTAACTGTTACTGCAACGATTCGTTTCTTAAATTGTTGTTAAAAATTATCGGCGCAAAAGCAGAGGGATGCTGAATAAAACATTTAAAATTCTTTAAACCAAACGTATCCATAAAAAATGTACCACTAATCCATATTTTTTAAGACTATTTTCTTAACTGAGATCTTTCAGTATTTGAGCCATTAATAAAATTGAAATTGTTCGTTTTCAGAATCATCCGCATTAAATTTGTGAAAGTGGCTATAATTTTTTCCCCGCACATAGCAGAAATGGCATACCCATGAATGCTACATTATAGCAGATCTTAAGCACACGTCCACATACAGGTACAAAAAAACGCATCGAAAAGGATTTAAACCTAGTTAACATGAATTTAATTATGTTAGTAGAAGGCACAGTTCATCCAGTCTCTGGATTATAACTAGGCAGTGCAAATTTACCTATAGTCAGGCATCACCTTTAACATTTGTTATTTGTCCGCAGGCAAAGCAATAGTTAAAGGTGAGTTTGGGTACAGGAAACGGGAAAGCTCCTTACAATGGAGAGGCTGCAACAAACGTTCCTATAGGCCATTCAAGTGTGATAAAGGGTGCTGCACCACATGACATCTGCCTGCTGCTGTGACTGAGTGCAGTGAATTTTTCAGCGCTGTGGGGATAGCGCGCTACAGGAGGGGACAGTACGTTACAGGGGGGACTCGGGGTGGGCGGATTCCCACGCCTGCGGCTGAGCGCTGTTGCTTGCCTCTCGCTTCTTTTTCCGCTCGACTCAGTATACAAACGCTAGATTGTTTGCAGCCGGATCCTGTAGCCGATGGGAGAACGTTGTGAGAAATTAGGCCGTTTATTAACCTTTTGGAATTTTTTTTAACACGGATGTTAGCAAGACTATTATGTCTCCGTTAAAACAATTTATACCCTATTAAAATAAAATGTATGGATGCAAAACTTTAGGCTAACCATAGCTTTTTGTGTTGCATGTTGTGCTACCTCCACCTATTACTGTATTTCACATGAAATTTAATATAGATGCTTTTTTTCTTAAAATTACAACATTTCAAACAGCATCCTACCACGCAGGAAACGATTTGCTTGATCACCTATTCACATAACCTGAGTGCCTGTATCCATTATTGTAGCCGGTGCTTTTTTCCTGCACCTGTTCAGGTACGTCGTTCGGTCGTAAAGTGATTTTCTGTGTGCGAACGCCCTCTAGTGGATGACGATGAATAAAACTACTTAAAGGATAAAGAACAGCCATTTTCAGAAATTGTATACAGTACTAGAACGTTTTTTGTGCCTTTAAAATTTTTTTACAGCTGCCCTACATTTCATACATATTTGTGAAAAATTAAAGAACAATGCTATGCAATGTTACAATCAGTTTCATATTTACCACAAAGTACCAATGTAGTCTTGTCGAAATTATCAGATTAGTTGCTGTTGAGTGGAACAGTAAAAAAAAAAAATGAAACACTTAGCAACAATTGTATATTTGAACAGGTCCACATCTCTAGACATAATTTTAGTATCCACTAGTAATTAAGTGTGGATAGCCTTAAAATTCTTGAGTTTTAACAAGAATAAGATGCAAGTGCTGGTGTTTTGGGCCAGTGGAGCAAAAGTCATTATAGTGACCTGACTGTTTTAGCCTCCTGCGTTAAGCCCTTTGTCAGGAATCTGGGGTGTATATTGGACAGTGGACTGAAATTTTATTATCAGATTAATTCTGTCGTCGATTTTAGCTAAGACTACTGTGCAGGATTAAGCCATTCTTAACAAAGAAGGATTTAGAAAAGGATATCCATAGATTCATTATATCTAGGATTAACTATTGCAATGCTCTCTACATTGGAGTTGGCCAAGCTTCTCTGGCCAGACTGTAGATGGTCCAAAGTGCTGCTGCGTGATGTTTAACTAATACACATAGACACAAAAACACATTATTGCGTATGTATGTATGCATGTATGTGCAACGTGTATGCAGTGACAATCAAAGCTGATTACTCCAGTTTTGCAATCTCTTCACTGGCTCCCTGTACCGTTTAGAGTCAAGTTCAAAATTACACTGTTAGCCTATAAAGCTTTAAATAACCTGGTGCCTTCATACATCTCTGATCTTTTAGAACCCAACAACCCAACTTGGTCACTTAGGTCAAGTGAAGAACAGCTACTGTTTGTCGTTCTCAAAATCAGGATGAAGAGTTGGGGCGAACAGGCCTTTGGTGTCATGGCACCCAGACTCTGGAATGAGTTGCCCGTTTATTAGACAACCCCCTATCTCTAAGACTTAAGTGTTTTTTTCCATCTGGCTTTTCATGTAGCTTAACCCTTGTCTGGTACACTTTCATGTTGTTTTACTTTTTAATTTAATGTTTTCATGCTGAACATTCCTTATTTTGTTTATTTTGATGATTTTTTAAATCTATCTACAGTATGTATATCCATCTACAGCTACAGGATCCAACTATCTAAGGTTATTTTTATTGCACTACTGTACTGTATAGTTTATTGCCTCATATGATGTCTTGTTTTACTTATGCATTATACAGCACTTTGGTCAACGGCATTGTGTTTAAATGTGCTAAAAAAATAAAACTGACATTGATAATAAGCAAGTTGTTGCTACTGGAGCAAATGTCAAACATCTTAGAAAGTAAACTGGCTGAGGTTTCAACTTTGCCTTTCTGAGGCATACCTCCCAGCCCTGTTCCCTCAGCACATTGCACAAGATCCTCCCTCCCTGGGCTGCCTCTGCTACTTCAACTTTCACATCAGAAGGCGAGATTCCAGTCTGCCAACTCCCTCCCCAAGACACTGCAAGCATAATCTAATTTCACATTTCAGATCGTGTCTGAGCGGTCACGAAAACCTGCACGCTGAAAATCACAGGAACGGAGCACGCAATTAACACACCTCAATCTATTTATACCAAAGCGTAGATAGCAAGGTTAGGAAAAGGAGCATGGCTTTTATCTCATCTAAAAGCAAAGTCACAAAACATTCCATTAAAGGAAAAAAGTGTATAAAGGTTAAATACCTTAAAATTTATACAGAGTACATGTGTGTAAATGAGAGAGAGGGTGGTGGAATGGTGCAGTTGCAAGGAAAAGCGGTAGAGAAGGTGAATGAGTTTAAATACTTAGTCAACCGTCCAAAGTAATGGTGAGTGTAGTAGAGAAGTGAAGAGAGTACAGGCAGGATGGAGTGGGTGGAGAAGAGTGTCAGGAGTGATCTGCAACAGAAGGGTAGCTGCAAAAGTGAAAGGGAAGATGTACAAGATGGTAGTGAGACCAGCTATGTTGTATGGGCTGTAGACAGTGGCACTGACAAAGAGACAGGAGGCAGTTGGAGGTAGCAGAGTTGAAGATGCTGAGGTTTTCTTCGGGAGTGACAAGATTGGACAGGATTAAAAATGAACATAATAGTGGGACAGCAGAGGTAGGATGGTTTGGAGACAAAGTGAGAGAAGCGATACTTAGATGGTTTGGACACGTGCAGGGGAGGGATACAGAGTATAAAGGGAAAAGAGTGGTGAGGATGGAGCTGCCAGACAGGAGAAGAAGAAGGCCAAAGAGGAAGTTTATGGATGTAGTGAGGGAGGGCATGAGAGAGGTTGGACTGACAGAGGACGCTGCAGAGAACAGGTTGGCATGGAGAAGGACGATCCGCTGTGGCGACCCCTAAAGCGAGCAGTCGAAAGAGGAAGAAGAAGACTTTTTAAAATTTATAGATAATTTAGTTTCACAACTGAGCAGCTAAACAGCACGGTTCTCACAACTGTGCCTGCAGCACTGGAAAGTGAAGGTCTTCGAAACACTGCAAAGCTCTGTCTTATTCTAACAGAGAGTTAAGCCAAGAAAACCAGTATATTGTGGTGTTATTGTCATTAAAGCACACTAAAATACATTTTATGTAATTACTTCTTTAAAGTTAAGTTTCAAAATGTAAATTGGTATACAGGACATAAACTTGGGTAAGAAAATTAAATGATGGATTTGGTGTCTTGTCTCTTCAGAGAGGATAGTATTCAGAGCCGTGTCTGTCCCTTTTGGGAAGACTCCCATTGGCACCCCCATCCCCACAGAATGCATACTGAGCATTATTTGTAAAGTTGTGTTCTGGGGGAAGGAGGGTTGCAAATGAACATCTTACCAACTGAGCTCATTTCCAAACTTGGTCCATGGGGGTGGGGTCCAGCTGGCACCCCTCTGCCTTGTGGCACTTTAGGTGGCCAGTGCCCAAAAAACGACCCTGATTACGTTTGTTCTCATACAAAGAGCAGCTGAACACCTTGGCACTGTGAGACCACTTTCACAATAAAGTGTCATCGTTTGTAAACAGGAAGGTGGCTTATTGCTTATACACTCATACCAATAACACTGAGGTCAATTGTGAGCGTCAGGAATCCCAGGTCATTCTTATCACAAATCCTGGTAGCTTGTGACATGTTGTTTCATGTATTTATTTAGTAAGTAAGAGAACAGGAAAGCCCGGTGTGAACAACTGCTAGCCATAGATGTTAAAGGCCACACAGACATATAACCCTCAGGTCACTGCTGACCTTGCTGATGCAGACACTCTGCCATTGAACAAGAAGGCCCCCTGAAGATCTCTGAACAGGAGGCAATGTACAACTGAACTTGAATTTTCATACAGCGTATCCAGCAAATCACCACCCATGGTTCTAAACAAACGGTATTCTGTACCATGGTACGATGACACTGAGCTCTGAATGGGAGAGAGTAAAGTCAAGAGAATCCAGTTCACATGTTGTGATACTGACACTAAACTTGCTCTTGTCACTTAATGTCAGGTATTGCTCTTCAGGCAGAACAGACCCTGAAACTGTAGAAATAAACATAATGCTTATAAAATTGTCAATCTGCTAATTATTTAACATTAATACTGTTGAAAAAAGTATACAAGGGAAACCAGAAAAAAATAAATGCTGATCTGTTAGTTTGGTTCTGTGCTGGTGGTCTTTAGTATTATTGCCAGCATGTGACTGCCAGTTCCTTGAGGTGGTTAATATGAAGTAAATACAATGTGCCCTATTGAGATATTAACCTTGTAAAAGACTTTAGAATTATAATAATGTACGAGACACTGTCAATCGAAAAGGCTACATCTTTGCATTAACTGTTTAGCAATTTGGCACATCTGCACACTTCACATACATGAAGATATACATTTAAAATATCATATCACAGTTATGGAACTGTAATTATTATTCACAATTAGCAGATACGGGTATTTCGTTTTATAGCATTTTGCATCAAATTTAAATCTGTCATTTTTACTAATAATTTACGCACAACATCCAATTCCCTATCAAATATTTTTACATTATTTCAACAAACAACGTATAATGTGGTTTGTGATTGTCACGTTAAAAGTAATAAATATATATACTTTAGAAGAAGCTTTATCAAAAGGGAAAAACAAAGTGTTTCATTGTCTCTAATCTTTTAAAGGCTTGTTAAGGTAAAAAAATATTAATAATAATAATAAATGAAGACTGTAGAGGGAAACAGAGAGCCCGCCCTGACTCCTCATCTCCTCATCTAACGACCCCAGGAGCCATTGAGGGTGTAATGGCGTTTATCCCAGGAGAGTGGCACTGGCAGCACACTTGTGGGTCGGTGCCACACTGTCATCAGTCTACAGCACTGCAAGTCTCTAAGACCCTCTGGTTGAAGTCGTCCGGCTGGTCAGCATACACATAGTGGCCTGCTCCGCGGATCGCCTGAGAAAAGAGAACCAAAGAACAGAGCTTGAGTAAGGCGTGACTGTACGTCACCATCACAAACTCAAAGCCGAAAATTCTCTCCACGCGACTCCAGAAATAAGGTCTGCGCAACAGCCATTCATCTATCATGTAACAAGGCGTGTTAAACTCAACCACAGGTAAGTTATAGTGACTCCAAGGGAACTCACAATGGTCTCCACGTAAGAGTTCGGCCTCATTTCTTTAATTAGAGAGCCAGAATTGCCTTCTATGCTGGAGCGGGACCCATAAATCACACTGATGGGGATGTCTTGGCGAATGAGGCTGATCCTCTGTTGCATGGGTCTCTTTGCCCAGCCATATGGAATGGTCATGTTCTTAAAAGCAGTTTCTCCACTGAAACAGAACAAACGTTTGCTTACTGTATGTAAATGAATAATAATAATAATAATAGTAAACAACAGTATTGGAAAAGTGCCCATACACCTCTTCCTAGAGGACCTGTTTGTACAGTATAGATTATCTATTTTTACGTAACAGGAAGTGGCGGCATTAAGAAGGAAAGTGCTAACCTTGGGCTCTGAACATTCAGATGGTAGATGTAGTCTGTAACGGTGTTGTCACTGAACATGGAGGAGTATTTCTTTTTGAAGTCAGGTCTTAAAGTCTGCAGCACCATTGGACCTGAGGTCAAAGACACACACAGACAGACACGCAGACAGAGACAGAGGATCAGGTCAACCAGCCAGGTAGGCGGGCACACCCGTGTAGCGCACTAAGGAAGTGGCATTACCGAGAGGCCCTGCCAGTCTCAGGCCTGCCAGTGGGTTGAAGGGACTCAGCATCGCCCCGAGGGCTTTAATCCACACTGGAATGGGCCGGTCCTGCTCGGCTCTGTCAGGCCGCTCTGGGAAACCCCAAGGCTCCACAAGTACTAGGTGCCTCACCCTAATTAAAACGAGTAAATAACTCAGCCGGAACTTTCTAAACATGTTTGTTTGTGTCTTTCACATAATCACTTCAGTATTAGATGCAGTTGTATATTTTTATTAAACATTTTAGGTCATGGAGATAAAACAATTGTATGAAAACTTTGCAGTTAAGAAACAGGTCCTTATTACTTCAAGAAATAAAATGTTAAAAATATTGTCAAACACTGAGTTACTCCAACACATTCTGAAGAACAATTAAAATGTCTTTCAAAGGTTATGCGTGTGAAAGATATGTGACAGTCTTCTTGCCAACACTCTGACAGCCTTAGGTTTACAAAGGTCAGCATTTATATTGCATCATAAAAACGTATTGGTCATTCCTATTAACTGTACATACCGGGAAGGATACTTCAGCGAGTACGCGGCGGCCAAGTATCCACCCAGATTGTGTCCAAGGATAATCATGGCTTCCAAGCCCACTTTGTCCCTCCACTGCTCTATGGACTCAACAAACTGCTCCTCGGCCTCCTGGGCGTCTGTGCTGAAGTGGGGCCGGCTACTCTGGCCGAAGCCAAGCAGGTCAAAGGCGTAGACAGGCCTCTGCTGACATAGAGCATCTAAGTTCAAGGCCCAGAGGCCTACGCCGCCTCCAAAGCCGTGCAGGAGCACAAGAGGCGTCTTGCCCTCCACGCTCCCATTAAACGTCAGAGTCCAGATCTTGTTCCCATCTGAGATGTTCACGTACCGCTTGGAAAACTTGCTTGTTATGTCTGGAACGAGACACAGAAGCCACGCAATGCGTATTATGCAAACTATAGTTTTAGAATAACTAATACGAATTTGTTACACAAGCCTGAATGAGGGACTGATGCGAACTTACATTGAAACATCTTTTCCTCTGCATCCTTCAGATGCACGAAGGACGTCGGGCACCAAGATGGAAGCCAGTTTGTGATCCACCAGGACCTGCAGAGAGCCCACACACTCACACACATGAGTGATGATCCCTAAATACAGACAAACATAAAGCTGGAACCAGGGTTTTCCTTTCAAATGCAGTTCAGTATCATATTCTCTGGTCATGACTAACCACACACATGAATGCATGTCAGATTGCTACTTTAAGGGGAAATCACTAAGATTCATTTTAATCCAGCCAATTATATCTAACCTCTTTACAAAAAAAGAGAGATGAAAACTGATTTTAAAAATATTTCAGGACCATCCACTAAAAGTGATTTTGGTACTGGGGAGTTTCCATCTATTTGTTTTTCAGGGGCTGCCATCTCTGCGGAAACACTTTCCTAGAATTTTTTCCTCAGCAGTGTAAGAGAACCAGCACACACACATATGGACACAAGTGCATGCACCGCCATCAAGGTCTGGGGCAGCTTCACACTGACGACACAGTTGCCTCTGGGCAACAGCCTTCCTTAATCACACACAGCACTGTTTCAGTTCTGTGTGGTACAGCTGCCTGCACTAACATGTGCTCTCCTGTTGAGACCAACAGGCAAAAAAAAAAAAACAGCCTCAATGAACTTCATGTGACTGAATGAAGTCCATTACAATTACAGTAAGCATTTAAATGAATATTTAAGACTTAATATAGAAGCAAGTATTTACTCTTTCACAAAGTAATTGTTTTAATAAACTTTCTCAAATATGGTGAATTATTGGAATTTTGCAAGTATTATATTTATTTTAGGTGCCTTTATAGTTTGAAAGCAATTGTTTCAGTATTGTCTTTTTGGTTGGTTCAATGTGACTGAAAATAAAGTTTGGAATTTGCAGTAATGGGGTATTAACTGAAAAGAAGGAAACAAACAAGGAAGTCTATTAGAACAGAAATACAAATTTGCAATGCAGTTATTCAAACACTTAGCATAATTCAAATGGCAGACATCAATTACGTGATAGAATTTATTTCCCAAAATCTGAGATAAACGAATACAAACATTTTGTGGGCTGTGGAGCCTCATGGACTACAGATGCCATCACCAGGAATAATTAGGGAAGAATAAGTTACTGAACTGTGCTGAATATAATTTGGAAAGAAGAACATTTTATGTGTGCTTGACACTGTTAATGTGACAACATTACTGCACCCTAAATTAAAACGTGTTCCATTCCACAATATTCTATAACATTTTTTAGGTGTCCCACAATCAGGTCTTTTATTGTAATTTCTTCTTCACAAAAAGTATGTCTTCTGTACATATATATTTACCATGTCAGTCATGAAAAGGGTATAATTCTTCACAAAGATATGTGTTTCATTTGTAGATTTCTGCTCTTTTTTTTTGGGGGGGGGGGGTTCCAGAAAGCAAAGCTGAACATGCTTAGTACCGCAGCCATTAGCAGTGGTTAATCACAGCGCATTCATTCAGAGAAGGACTGATTATGTTACCTGGTGGTATTCTGCAGGAACCTCAAAAATTTGTAGAACAGATTTTGAGTAGTGAGGAGAATCAGTAAGCGATGAACAATTCTAAACCAAAAAATAGTTACAGAGACAAAGGGTATAAATATTAATTGAAAACCGAGCAATGCTTGATACATCCAGCCTTTCAGATTTAAAACATGCATTGTTCCTAATATTGTCATCACTGTTAAGGTGTATAGCTAATTGAGCAGAAGTTGTAAAACACTTTCAGCCACTTGCTGTGTCACTGTCAAAACAACTTAATCCTTAAGCAGTTTGGTGGGTGTTGTTGCCTCAAAGCTCCAGTGTTGAATGGGACCCACAGGCAGAAATTGCAGGCGGTCGTGTCTCCCACTTCCAAAAGGTTGTTCCTCCAAGTATGTTGCTGTAAACAATGCTATGCCATTTGTGTGTCCCCCAAGAGTGAAATGAGATTTCTGACCATGATCTGAACCCTAGCACAGTGTGTGCATAACTGTGTGTGGGGACGTGTTCCTCACACCTGCTGGCTACTGTAAACTGCCATTACCGCATCATACATCGATGCCCACCTTTGCACCTAATGTCACAATGTGAGATTTCAACCTCGCTGTGCTTGGGTAATGAGCTGATGTTAGCCAATGATGTGCTTGGGTAATCAGGCGATGTTACACTCATGTTACATTCACAAGCAATCTGGAAAAACATTTACATTAACCTCTTACTGTTAAATTTATGGATTGTATTGTGGTGTATTATGGAGACATCATATACCTGAAACGTCAAAATGGGGGGAAATTATTACATTTCCAAATAGATAAAGTCTCTGTTATCCCCATTTTCTGAAGGGGGGGGGGACATCAACATGAACATTGACGAGCTACACAACATTAAGGCCATTGATAATACACATATTACGGTTTATGGACTGACAGATCTATGTAAAACCCAGTTATTAAAACACACGTAAAGAGACGTTTGTCAATGAAGAAACAAACTCAACCACATACTTGCCTGGACAGTTCTCTATGGTTAATATTTAACCTCCAAACGTGATTCATAATCGATAAAGCTATGTGAACGACTTGACTAAGAAACGTAACGTGTGGGGTTCATGTCACCGAACGACAAGTACATAGTTAAAAAATCATCAATTTAAACTGACAGTTTAAAAATGTTCAAAAGTCAGCGGCTAAACAACTTCTTACACACGATTGCTGTTTATTCACAGTGAAGAGATTTACACATTTACCCTGTCACTGCATGCTGTTTCCTAAAACACCTTCAATTAAAGCGAAAAAGTACGGGGTCGATCACCTTAAAGCCTGCTTCATATTCTGCCCAGCAAGCTGTTTACTGTCAGGAATACTGCAGATGCCACAACTCACAACATTTTTGGACCCAAAAACAACCGAGAATCAATTTATTTCTGACTGATTATGAAATGACATTTGCATATAATTATGTCAACTAACTTATACTGCGTACATTATATTGACAGCTGACTGATGACAGAGTTAGGGTGAAAGCGTAAACACTCACCCGCTCTCAGGTGACGCCGTGTCTTCGGCCATCTTTAACAGCGAAAAGTGTAACGGAGTGACGTCATGAAGGAAGACTACGGGGGGGGCGTGGCTAAGGCTAACGAACCTCGGCGCGGGAAATATGACATGACATTATATACCGTCTACAGTAGCGTCCCGATTCTCTGACTTAAACTGGACAGACAAGTGGTAAACGAAAACGTCGGATAATATGGAATTGGAGAATGAGGAGAGCAAAGAATTAGGTCAAACTAATGGAAGTCTACCATTAATTTGAAATATTCAGAATTGTACATATACTTATAATATAATATTATATTATATATTATTATTATATATATTATATTATATTATATAAAGTACATATACTTATAATATAATAAGATAATAACCAACTACAAGCCTAAAGCCCCCCACTCCACTGACGACCTGCGTCTAGCCAACAGCCTGAATGAGTTCTATTGTCGCTTTGATAGGCCATCGGGCACCCCCGACACCTTCTCTGGCACCGCCATTCATCCCTGCAGCAATAACATGGACACTCACTCGCCCACCTCTCTCTTCCCAG
>JABJVR010016934.1:12359-32618 GCA_025773905.1 Chitala chitala | reverse complement strand
ACACAGCTGAAGCAGCATTAAAACACAGCTGAAGCAGCATTAAAACGGCATTAAAACAGCTGAAGCAACATTAAAACACAGCTGAAGCAGCATTAAAATGGCATTAAAACACAGCTGAAGCAGCATTAAAACGGCATTAAAACACAGCTGAAGCAGCATTAAAACACAGCTGAAGCAACATTAAAACGGCATTAAAACACTGTTGAAACAATAAATTTCAGTGCAGAAAAATTGTATTTTAACATTTGAGCCTTCTTTTAGAATAGTGAAAAACTAGAACTTTAAAATTAATGAAAATGAAAGAAAATAATTTTAGTAAAAATGAAACTAAAACTATGAATACTCTTCTAATTGTACTAGATCTGAATTGTATTCTGACATCCTAAAAGGAAAAACAAATGCTTATTATACTTTGGAAATTTTCGTGTTTCCAGAGTTCTCTGTGGTGTTCAGTTCCCATCCTTAAAAACAAGATGACACAAACATTAATCTTTTAATGCAGCAGAGCAAAAAAGGAAACAGTTTTATTTTCCAAGAAGTTAACAAAACCTTTCTATGCCAATTACAATAACTTAAATTTTTTACATACAAATGAGTAGAGAAATATTTGTGCACTCATCTCAGTTTTGAGCTGAATAGTATTTTAAGGCTCATTTGATGTTACGTGAGAAGAACATGCTGTGGGTGCAGCAGCAGCCAGGGTGTTTGGGGTCCCAGTGGGCGGTCCTCTCAGACTGAGCCTCACGCCTCTCGCCCTCCTTGCCAGATTGGTGCACCGGTTGCCGTTGGAGAACCAGCTGCTCCTGCGGCACGTGTTGGCCATGCTGCACTGCGTGCATTGCCACTCTGACGACAACCAGATGAACGCCTTCAACTTGTCTGTCTGCATCGCTCCCAGCATGCTGTGGGCTCCCAGTCCGAGCAGCCCAGACATGGAGGGGGAGGCTACAAGAAAGGTTAGAGTCATGCAGGTCTTGAAACCAGGGGTTTATCACATACTGATTGGCCTGGATGGAAATCAGATCGTCCTGTTTCTACACAACTCACACTGATGACTAGATTAACCTCGGATTGGTAATGTAGGGCAGTAACTTCCCAAATTATTTTAATTTGTTGTCTTATCTAAAAAACACATTGTTTACTTATCTTTAAAATACACCTTTAGTATCAGGACTAAGTATATGAATTAAATATTGACAGGTTAGTGTTTAGAGCAGTATTACTTTAATCTTTGTTTTTGCTCAATCTAAAGTAGTTTTAACATGACACCTTGTTGTGTAGCAGAATCGCACTCTGTTTGTTTTCTCACACTTTTGGTTTCTCCATTCCAGCTTGTTTACTTTTTTTTTTTCTTTGCGGCACTCAAAACCGAGGTTCACTGGAAAATATTTCAGAAATTTCCTTTCGATTAGCGAGGGCAGAGCTGCTCTTGTTAAAGGGTGGTGTGGGCTCGTTTTCCCACACTTTGTTTGTTTGTGTATGTGGGGGCCCTGCAGAAGCGCAGTGTGGAAAAAATGTAAAGCCTCAACACTTCACACCATCCGCTCCAATGTGAGCCAGAACCTCTCTGGTTATGGACTGTGGACAAATGGATCACACAGGAAGCCGTGTTTTTGTACATCCCTCATTCTCTGACCCACAGATGTAATTTAGCTTTTTTCCATATTCCTCTAAATTGCAGAAACTCATCAAGTGACTCCTGTAAATATGGTGTGTTTGTCATGCAGCAGCATGAATTCAGCCAAAAGATCTTTAAATATGGCAGCAGTTGGGAAAACAAGATGTGTTTTTTATTTCTTTTAGAGTAGCCTTTGACAGGTCTTTTGAAAGTGAGCTGGATTTGTGCCAAATCTAGATACTTGGCACCGATGTGACTGAAACGGTGACATGGTCAGTGCTTGTGAAAACTGGGCCTCAACAACTTTCGTGTGTCAAGCTTACAGGTTTGGGGAAAAGAAGAGCTTGTGGGTTTATGCAGCATGGAAAGGTTGAATGCTAGGATTTATGTAGAGACTCGGGCTTGTCAGGAGAAAAGGGGGAGAGGTGATTGGAAAGGAAAGGCTGTACTCCACCATCTTGAGTTTGTATTGGCTTATCTGTAACGGTGAGACCTTGTTTCATGTTAGGTGTCTGAAGTGGTGCGCTTCATGATAGAGAACCATGCCAGTGTGACAGGAGGCAACCCCACCGAGCTCTTCACTGGATTTCCTCAGAAATGTAGCAGCAGTGACCATGGATCAGGTAAAAACACACCAGTTTTTTTTTTTTTTGAAATGTGACATGAGTTTTCTTCTGTTGACCTTTAAGGGCACATTTTCTACCCTGATAATTTAGCGTGCTTAACAATCATTTTCCACAGCTGCATTCATCAGTTGTATGAATACAACAGTCCTTAATTGTATGAACTTCAGGTGAACCTGTACAGGTAAGGTATGTGTCCATTAACACCACACAGACCTGTTGTATGCGTCTGGGCTGTTCAGTTGCGGTTGAAGGAAAGACATGTTGTGGGTACCTTGCTCTAATTAAGTTCCGACGGGAAAATATGACTAGGAAGCTCGTAAAGTACGTGGAAACAAAATACAGTTGTGTTTGGTCACATAGAGTCCTTCAGAATTGGTGTGGGCGGGATCGAGTGAGAGGAAAGTCCACTGGCAGTCTCTTCCTGTATTCTTCGGAACCCTATGCCAAGAAGTAGACCAGGCCCAATTGCAGCTGGCATCTTGCCTTCTGCATTGGTCAGTGGAAAGGGCTGGTTGTTTTGCTCTTGCAGTCCTGTCTGTGTTAGGTGACCACATCCCACTGGACCACAGCTGCGTCTCATCATAAAAACGTTCTCATTTGCTGACTCCTACTTACTGCTCCAGACTGTATGTCTGAGTACTCTGTAATTTTCTCCAGGTTCTTTTGACGTTCAGTTCCCTAGAGCTGTGACACTCTTGATAAAGGACAATTACAAATATGAACAATAGAAATAAAAGAGAGAGCGTGTTCTTTGCTTCTTGGACTCCTGACCCCTTCTGTCTCGCTCTCTGTCCTCCCACAGATGTGTCATCTTTCCAGATGAATGACTCCTCCTATGACAGCCTGGAGAATGAGCTGAATGATGAGGTGGAGTCGCCCTTCCAAGACCTCCATCTGCGGAAAGACAAGCAGGACAACTGGAGCCGTGACTCTGTCATCACTCTGAGTGACTGCGACCTGGACCAGCCTGACCACAGGCAGGAACTGGAGCCAGACCTTCTCCAACTTCCTCCACTGGGCCGCCCGAGGAAGTTCAGCCCGGTCACGCGCCAGGCTCGCTCCAGGCCTCACCTCCATGGGAATATCTCTGGCCAGGACTTGCGGTGTCCCCCAGGTGGGGGGCGACGACACAGGCGCTCTTCTGAGCCCGCTCTTGGCCATTCCCCTCCTCGTGTAGAAACCCTTCTTCAGCAGCATTGTGTTGTGATTCGTAAGGCCAGCTGTGACACTGGTGCAATGTCCAGCTGTAAGGAGAAGGATGAAGAGGAGAATGAGGAAGAGCTCTTTGTGAGGCATGTTCGCAGCCTGAACCTGGACAAACTGGTGGAGCCAGATGAAGCTCAGGAAGAGAAGATTCTCCAGTGTGTCCCAGGACGCAGAAACAAGCAGCCCCCTCCATTACGCCTTGACACCAGTTGCTCTAGCCTGTCCTCACCGGCCACCTCACCCTCCGCGTCCTCGATGAGCTCGCTGGACAGCGCCTTCTCACAGTACTCCAATGACTATGGCCATTTCGCCTCAGCTGAGCCCTGCAGCAACTGGCTGAGAGGCCAAGGGAGCTCCTCCCCACAGCCCCCAGTCACCACCCCTGCCAGCACCTCCTGCCCAGCCACTAGCTCACCAATATCACCTGGCTGCGCTCCCATGACATTCTGTCCGCCGAAAGGTGGAGGCGACTGGATCCAAAACCGAGCTGCCTATGGCCTACACCCCAACACCTGGCTCAAGAGGGACAGTCGGTTATCCCTGCTGCAGAAGGGCAAGGCGAGCTACAAGAGCGAGGAGAGCGACTCCAGCGGAAATGCCAGCACTGGGACCCTTCTTTCCAGGTCTCCAGGGGCAACAGTGGACCCAGACAGTGAAGGACGACCGGGCGATTCAACACATCTCTCCAGAAGGAGACTGAGTTGTCCACCTACCTACCAACAGGCTGTCTTACAGTGTCAACACTTAAAGTCACCCTTCTTCAAGAGTAAGGAGACCAAGGAGAAAGGGCGTACCGTGAAGGAGCTAAGGTTCTTCCATGACCAAGCCTTGGCTTCAGATGAGAGCAGCACATCCCACAGAGGCACAGCAGATGCAGACAGCTACAGTCACATGCCTCAGACGGTCTTTTATGGACAAAGCCCGTCTTCCGTGAGCCTGTGGAGGCAGGCCACATGTTCCCCGAGCCCCCCTTCAGGCTTCCCACGCCGGGCATCGGAGCCCATCGTGATGCACCCCAAACGTGATGGGGACTCTGTTGAGAGGAGCCAGCAGGAGTGTGCCCTCCGTGTGTCTCATGTGGACGCACTTGACAGCAGCACAGCTCAGAACCAGCAGCCACAGCTCGGCCTGTCGGCCTCCGCCAGTAGAGTGGTGAAGAACTACTTCTCTGCTCACGCTGACCCTGCGGCGTGTCTGCAACGTAGTCAGGAGGTGGCCCTCGCCATCCTCCAGGGGAACCGAGAGTGGAGGAGCAGAAGGTGCAGCGACCCCAGAGTTGATGACTTTGAGCAAATGCTGTTTGCTGAAGAGTCTTACGTCTGAACTTAAACTCTTTCTGCAGATTGCCTGCATTTTTTAAGATGGTAATGGTGTGGACTTTTTAATACTCTATTTAACACATGCTGTATAGATTGCTAAGGATTAGACAGCTTGACTTTTTGCACAAAAGCACAGATGTACACACAGACACCTTACTGTAAGTTGTCAGCCATCTCTTGCTGCTAAACTCATATTTAAAAAAAGGCCAACGGCCGGGGCTTGGCTGGGCGATAACGGCATACGCCCGGGACATGGCTGGGCGATTCAGGCTACCAGGTTGGGGTATTTGTTGGCATTTCCTTCCTTTTTTTTTGTAGAAGTGAAAGAGCTATGCAGTTAGTCCCTTTGCCTGTAATCATTCGGTGTTTTTCGTGGTGACACTTTTACAAACAGCACTCACTGTTTTTCATTAACTGCTGTGTGACGACGTAAACTTAGTGTCATACAAAACCAGAGTACAAATGTAAATAACATACTGTACTGTATATATGCTTACAACATCACATAGTGTGACATCCTCTAAGATAAACTTCCTGCAAATTGAAAGGTATCCTCTAGCATATAGAGATGAACTGTAACTATGGTTACAGAACAGTGAAAGGTGATTTGCCGAATGGTATTCACTGTGCTTATTGGCTCAGTCTTAAACAGATGTGTGCTGCTGTTTCCCGGTTTCTCCTTATGGCGATTCATAACTAGAGGGAGCCATTCTCTGATCAAGGGTGCATGTGTACATGTATGATAATTATATATAAGTGTGTATATATTTAATTGCGTGCGTGCACCTGTGTGTGTGTGCACGTGTGCGTGCGTGCGCCTGTGCGTTTGTGAGGATACTTCATTGGCCTCAGCTGTCTATTACCCAGATGGCTTTGGGTGTGATAGTCCTACGTTAAGGTAACGTCTCACAGCACTTAGCTCTCTTTAAATAGTGACCTTTTGGAAATTGTGTGGCATTAAAGACATATTTCTGAGATCTATTTTCTGAGTCTATAGCTGTAGGTTTGTGAGTATGCATTTATAGCTGTAGATGTCTTTGTACAAAGGTTTAGTGACTTTTTTTTTTAATACTTTAAACAATCATTATTTGCTGCCAATTAAGCACTCATGTATGATTTTTGATATAGGATATTGCAGAAATTTTTCTATATATTATATATACATTTTATATTTTCATTATTGCCAATAATTTAGTTGGTGTATCGTTGTGTATTTATGACTGATGCTTCATTGAGTTGTTTTTAGGAGCAGTAAAAACCGAAAGTGTATTTTTGTATCACGAGCTGCTGCAGTATATGGGAATACTGGGTGAAAGGGGGTCATGTGGACGCTGGCTTCATTACACATGTACAGCACACAGGGTTACCGTGGTTACAATAAAGCTTTGCACTCCATAGGAAACCTAATGCCTGTGTTAATGCCTTGTTTTGCCTTGTCGTTGCCATTGGTTTGTTCCATCACTAATGCTTCATGTTGAAGCCCTGTTCTTCTCCACTTCTGCAAGGTTTTGGGCCACTGTACCATAACAGACTCCACAGAGTTGGTGTGCTTTTCGGCCAGAGATTCCGAAGATGTGCTTAGGTTGACTGTGTTGTCAAAGCCAAGGTTGAGAAGCTAAATGTGGATTCGCATCACATCAGCACAGCCCTGTAGTGAACTGGCCAGGTGGGGAAAGTATGTTCTGCTGTTTGCTGAATTCCCCACGATTATTATGGTCCGTCCACAGCTAATTCGTCACTACCTCATGTCATTCAAGTCAACGATTGTGTAAACAGTTAATTGGGCTGTGACACGAGTTTGTATGTTCAGGGTCGACCACATTCAGACAATGAAGTTTGGTGTCTGCAGATGTGAAGTGAAAGACCTCTTCCAAATATCTGCAGTTACATAATGGCATAATGGAGCTGTTACACCCACGCCATTTGGCTCTGTGTCATGAAACTCTGCCCAGGGATGACGACAGGCCAGAGAGGTGTGTGTGTGTGTGTGTGTGTGTGTGTGTGTGTGTGTGTGAGTGAGAGAGAGAGAGAGAGTGTGTGAGTTACCCACACACAAAGGATAGGTGCTGAATGGTTGAAAGGACACCACTCTTATACACTATACGCAGAAGAAGGCGACCAGATCCAGCACTGAAGGTGCTACAAACACTCGTTTCCTGATCGTGTGCCGTCGGTCGGAGAAAAGGTACTTTTCTGTTTTCTTTCATCACTGAAGGGACCCAGTTGTTGTATCCTTTTACAAGCTGGAGATGTACTTTTACTACCTTGTGTGTTTTTTAATGGTCTTGCCACAATGCTGGTCCATTCTATAAATCACTCGTTTTCAATGACAACACTTTGGTTTTTATTTATAACTGGAATAACATGTAGACTTTATTAGCGCTGTTTGTTACAGCTCCAGGTAGCGGTGATGTTTGAACACGTCATGCCTCGTTAAATCAGTGCAGCCACCTGCCTTTATGCATTCAAGAAATGTTTATGCTCTGACAGGGCTGCAGACAAGCATGCACCCTCTCGCTCGCAGTCAATGGGCTTGCATTCCTTTGCTATTCTTAAAAATATAAGATGTAATCCATGATTTTATGACTTTGTCTCGATGACATTTCACAGCTTTTTGTATTTATTTTTGCGTGTTGTCAGTCCCACTGACTACGTTGCAGAGCGTTGAGTAACATCAATAAATCTCTGCACTCTTGATGAATCACAGCAAAATAATTTCCAACATCTATCACTGATGATTACAGGGACTCCATATCATACCAGCTTAATGACTGAGCCGGTAGCCTACAGCAGAACTGCACTTGGGTCAGATCAAGTCTGACCAACGACGAGGGTCTCATACAACTTGAAATGAAGGTCGGTGTTTTGGAGACATCGCATGGGTTAGTGACCCACAATGAAGGGCAAAGATCAAAAGGGAAGCTTAGCCAGGTGTTGGCATGACGTTTCTGAGTCTCCATGCAGTCACAGGGCGCAGAATGAGGAGTGGGCAGAAGTGAGGTGAGAACAGTGTCTCTCGTTTTCATGAAACGCCAACAGGAACCTTGCAGAAAGCCCAGTGGAATTTTGTAGTACACGTTTCTACTTGCTTCAAATTATGGACAACTGAACATATTTTGTGGTTTCTGGTTAAAGTCCATCATTGTGGTTTAGCAGCAGACTTGGGGAGAACCAAATGAGGGCTTAATAGTGACCGACTGAAAACAACTGGAATTTTCATTTGGAAATGCCAAGGTGTACAAGGATAAACAGGTCAGTGTGACCATCACAAGGATCTCAAAAGTGACAAAGAGCCAGAATCATGTGCAGACCAGAATGTGGGTGTGGAATCATTCTGCGATTAGTTACAAAAAACAGGTGATGAGACAAACACAGAAAGAAACCAGGTCTCTTGTGCAAAGCTAAAAGTTAAGTCTGTGAGAAAGCAGCACTGTTAGCGTAGCATGAAGTGAAATGAGACGCCTGTTTTAGTTTGTCTTAGATGAAAAGAACAGGATCATAACTGTGGTTTATCTCTTGATAAGTGTTACTTAAAATGGTTGGAGGATGTCAACAACTGATTATAAACCACAGTTAAAACTTCTGAAACGCTATATGTTTTGAGCAGTAATTAACCAGGAATCCATTTTCGGCCCAGTTGTAAGTGACTGCATAAATAATAATCGGTTACTAAATGACCACATAACACACACTTTTTTCTAATATTTTACTACTTTGGTGTGGTCCATGACTTTTGTAAACTTGACTAGGGAATCTTGCCTTGAAGCTTCTCTCAGTTTTTGTACTTGAAGTCTGCAGTACGTTTTAAAATAAAGACATCAGTTTGCCACAAGTGATGGATGGTGCAGTGACCGAGTCCTCCTCCTGAGGAGTTGCATTAGTATAATTTTTGTTTCGAAACCGTATTCTCCATCTTGATGGTTTTAAAATAGTGCAAGTAATCATGTACTCATCAATCACTGTAAGCCTTGTGTTCCACAGAAGAGACCCCAGGGAGTCACACATTAAAGTCCCATTTCTCCCTTAACATCGCACTGCTGCCCTTTACACTAAATGCCAATTGCACGTCTGTAAATGTTTTGGTGCTGCTGTTTAGCTTGAGTTAATGTTTTTTGTCCACTTCCCCAGAGACCTGGAAGAGTTAAAGCTGTCTTCTTACAGGCAAATCTTAAGAACAGTACAGTTTCTTTTATTTCTGAAGGCATAAACCTCTCTCAACTAAATGTCTAAGGATTCGGTATAATAGTATTTATGTAAAACATGTAAGTCCACATAACATTTTAAATTCCAACTGAACTTTGGTGTTCATGATATGTTGTAGGGTTTGGGGATCCTAGTGACTCAGAACACTGGGAAACAGGGCGGAGGGAAGGAATGAGGTCAAGCCTGTTTTAAAAGCCGTTGTGGTGTTAAACCACTCAAATCGTTTGTGAGCTGTGCTACTTCATACACAGTTTCTCCACACATGACAAAGTGTCAGAAATTCTTTAAAAGTTGTGGCGTTCCATTCCCAGCAGACAAAACGTATTGTATGTGTGTGGGCGTTTTAAGCAGAAAAAAAATAAAACGTACAGTTTGGAGAAGAATGTGACAGAAACTTTGTGTCCTGCACAGCCGCAGTAGATGATGCTCCTGAAGCACCGTAGCTAAAGATGTCTTCTCTTATGAGTCACGTTAGAAGAACATCGGTAAACTGAAGAATTTAACGGTGTAAGCAGGGCAGCATTTTATGTCAGTTAAGCCTCGCATTAGCGAAGTTTACAGGCCACAAGGTCATCACTGTCTCCATGGTGGGGGCTCTAGGTACCCAGGCACAGTGAAGAGGAGCAAGTCGCAAAGAGGCCCGTGGGTCCATTAAACCCGCCAAAGTGTCACTTTTCACAAAGCGTCCAGTGCTGCGGCTGACTTCCAGAGTGTCACTTTGTTTGTAAACACTGCGTCCCTCACAGAAACCGTGTGTCGCATCACACACACTGAAGTCCAGAAAGTGAAAAAAGCGCAACGAAGTTGAGCAAGGCGCACCAGGAGGGTCTTATTTTTGCAGACACGTCACATGTCGTGTGACGTTCATAGGAAGTTAACCCATGCTGCTTTGCAAACTAAAAGCAGCTTATCTGCCTCTCTTTTCAACCACTAAGCAGTATTTTTACAGAAACCTGAGCTTTTCTCTACAGCAGATAATGCATTTTCTTGGACTCTTGTCAAGGTCGACTCTGGGAAACCCTGTTGGAGATTTCTATGCGTCCACCCCCCTTACGGTTTCTACCCCAGCAACGTCTAACTGCACACCCTCAGCTGGTGATGTCGTACCGATCGTCACATGGTCTTCTCGTGTTCATCTCGGGGGTGTTTCAGCAAGTCGGGACCAGCTGCAGACAGTACGTGCCCCGTCTGTGCTGGAACATCAGATAGCTACACGAGAATGAAGAAAACAACTATCCCTAAGTCTAACAAAAAAACACAACCCCCTCACGTGATATTACTCTCCCCAAAAGTGGTCTGTAAATACCACTAACAGAAAGGTTCGTTATAGTTTTTAAATACCCTTGTGGGGTTTCAGAGGATTTTGGCCTCAGTCAGCTAAATCCTTACAAATCTGGAACCTTCAGCAGAACCTGAATGAGAAATCCCTCACATTCTCACCCTGCTCCACAATCTTTCATAAGGGTGTTTTGAAGACGTACGGCAAGTTGGCAAACGAAGGCAAAGTGACTGGGCATCTCTGCAGTCAGGTGCTTTTGGAACACCTGAGGGCAAGGAACCTTTAAAGCAGAGGGGGTACATTTTATGGCTCAGGGGTCTTTTTTTGTGTCCAGTTGGCACCGACAGCCAACTACAATGTTCAAAGGCCCTGCCTACATAGACATTACCCATGCCCCCCTGCTCCGAGTACGCAGCGCCCACTCCAGAGCTCCTCACCCTTCACAGGGCTCTGATAGGCCACCTGAGTGCCTCGCTGGACCGGACAATCCCTTTGAGGATCGGTGTGGAGAAAACCCCATCATGGCCTTGCCTTCAAAGCTGACATTTCCATGTGAGGAGCGTGCGTGTGTGTGTGTGTGTGTGTGAGAGAGAGAAATGGGGTGGGGGGGGTGTCGGTGACAGCAGAAACAGGCTGGAGAATGCACCAGGCACTGACCTTTGCTGGCATTAAGAGAATAGGATGCATGCAGGTGTGCCCAGCGACCTGGCCTGACGTTTCTCCTGCTTTGATCTGCACACCTTCAAAGGCTGTCGGCAGTGAGTTGAGGCACCCCCCCTGACCCACACCGCTATTCCTGCACATGTAAAGCTCTACTTCCCACACTGATAAAGGAGGTGTCGAGCGCCTGGCCGGCACCACGCTTGGCCAGCGTTCTCTCTCCATGCAGGCCAACACAAAGGCCTTTTGTCCTGCAGTTGTGATTTTAGTCGCTCAACTGTTTCACCCAGTTCCGGACTTTATTAAATTTAATTTCAATGTCACCCATTTATACCTTGTTGCATTCTCGTATGCTCATATACGTCAGAACATGCAGACAACATACATTAGGATTGCGTGTTCATCTCAGAAGCTCACAGAATCACCCGTGATGAAGCAAACAGCAGTTATATGTTATGATATATAGCATGGATTTGCAAGGTGTAATTCATGAAAGACAGCATGTGAAGTAAAAGGGCTAGACAAGCTGTTTTTTTTTTTTTTTTCTTGCAAGTATCTGCAGATAGATGAAATAGAGGCAAGGCTCTGTTTGGTGGTCTCAAAGTACAGCCCATTTAAAGGAGCAATGAGGCTGGATTCACTGCACTGCTACCATATCTGGTCCAGCTCTCGCCTTCTCCTGCGACCCCTGACCCCTCGTCCTCATCATAGCTGTTCCAGCTTTTCACTGGGGTTAGCTTCTGTTGTCAGACCTTCACTTGGCTCTCCTTAACTGACTGACACTGTCTGATAAGGCCAAAAACAAGAGTCCATTTACAGACTACAGGACAAGGAGTTTAACATTTATGGTACGAGTTAATCTGGGTTATCCATCTGTGAGGGGCAAGACCGAGTTAAACTGGGTTATCCGGCTGTGAGGGACAAGACTGTGAAATTTACTTCATCAAAGGTATGGGAAAGGTTTCTAAACATTAATTCACTCTAGCTTTACTGCAAATTGTAATTTTAGTCCTTTAGTGATTATAAGTCTTACAAACAGCGTCACTTGTACAGCGTACCTGCTCCAGTTAGGAGGGCCGTACACCTCTGGCTCGCTAAGGTTCTTTCTGTGTTCTTCATCCACAGCCCTGAGTATGGAACCCCAGAGGACTACAGCACGTGAAGACTGGAAAATGGTTGGACACGTCCACACTCTGGGGCGAGCCAAATTACAGTAGGCTACAATTTTATGAAGGGTAGTTAAAAGCAACGTAATAAACCAGTCATCTGAAATGTACTGTACAATAATGTCTTGATTCATATTTATTCTTGGAGTCATATGCTTTTGTCCAGTTTTTTTTTTTCATACCCAACCATAACCCAATTAAATGTATCTAATAAACTTGTTTTCATTATACAAAATACGTTTTCAGACAGGACACACTTCAAAGGACAGAAATGGCTAAGAAACCAAGTGTGAACTGGTCTCATCAGCAACATCGGTGTCATCCAGTCACCTGGTCTCCACACACATCCGGTCACCTGGTCTCCACACACATCTGCTAAGTCGTGCATTTTGACACACTGCACAGATTTGTCAGTGTTCACCAAAACTCCATCTGAACGATGATCCAGCATCCAGCACGGAGCGGATCTGCAGAAGGCTTCCCAGAGCGAGCAATCTTCAGCATGATTGGAGGTGAGCTTTTTGTTCACTGTTGCAGTCACGTCCTACAGGTCCTTGTTTGTGTTTCTGGCTGATTTACAAGCTGCTGGTCCTGCTCTCCAGGGTGGAAAAGAGGGCTGGTTTAGAGGACACTTTTCAGATGAGAGCCAAGCGTTGTCCCAAGACAGGATCCATCCATAACCGTTAGCACCGTAACCAACAGCAAATTCCTTACCTGGGAAACTTTATACTCCACAAAAGAGAAGGAAATAAACTCCATGATTTACATTTTATTTCCAAAAGCTTTAATAAAAACAGACATTTGGCTAGCTAATGTTACATTAAACCTATATATATTTATTTATTTTACATCTGTTGTCAATGACTCTTATAGTCATTATATAAATTGTGTCCGAGGCAACAGGTGAAGGATGCACACAAACTGCGTAGAGGATTTGCCAGAAGAACAACAACCAGGTACAACACTGTTAAAAAAATAAAAATAAATAAAAAATAAAAAAAAAAAAAAAAAAACCTGGAGGCACCACCGGTTCCTTCAGGGCACCATCATCAATGTGACCTGCAGGTCCCTCTGACAAATCCACTGAGCCCCAGCCTTCACTACCCTCCAACCTACAGACTCTCATCTGCATCTCTATGTTACATAAAACATGAGCTGTGTGGCACATTAGCTCTTACCAATTTGTCATGCTAAACCTTCGCGAGACACGTTACTGAATCATAACTCAAAACAAGTGTCATCATAAAAATGTATATTGAATACACCAATCCAAAACACAGAAGTGGTGTGGGCTCGTTTGAGGTACACCTGCACAAACGAAGTGGGCGTGGCCTACGATGAGCCGGTGGACCCCGCCCCAGTCGGTTGCCGGATGTCCACGGCGCTCTCTGGCACTCGCACCGTTATTCCATCCAGGGACTTGGTGAGGCACACCTGGCAACCCAGCCGTGACCTGGTAGGACATTTAAAATTAGTCAGGATCAAGGGACCTGGCACCTGTTATACATGCTGCCCAAATTCACTTGGCGCACATCAAACTGTTCCATACATCACTCCTGAAGGCTGAGTCTACAGTCAACGCTAACACGGGGGTGAAAGGTCACACGTGACCCAGCACAGGCAGCTCTTCAAGAACAGCACCCAATAGGACAACCGGTAGTGTCAACGTGAGGCGGGACCTGAGACACCCAAAATGTAACATGCTGAGGGTACTGGACATGGCGTGTAAGGGTGCAGGAAACGCTGTGACACAGGCCTGAGGTGGGCACTAACACAGCCAGGAGACAACTGCGGGTGACCCCTCCAACCCACTGGTTAAGTGTCCTTGCTGTGGACACGCCATCTTCCCTGTGGCCAGTGCTGGCCCTGCCACGGGAGGCCTGGGCGTTGGGGCACTCACGTTTCGGTGAGTCCATAGGCCAGGTCCAGCATATCCATCTCCTCATCCGTGATCGGACCCAGCTTGTCGTAGACGTCCTGATCCAAGATCACATGACACGTGGAGCAAGCCAGCGTTCCCTCGCACGCACCTGGGGGGGGGGTGACAGAATGGGTCGCACCATTGGTGGGGGGAACCCTCATGTCAGACCCCAGCTATATTGCCACCCCACCCCCAAGAGAGCTGACAAACACATCAAACATTGCTGTGCTAAACTCTTTGCTGGCATCTTAACTTCAGCACTATTTTCCACTAATGACTGTGGCCAGGCGGACCTGTAAGAAAGCACTTAAACGGCGAGCTCTCTGCTGGATACGCACTCACACGCCTTCAGCCAGACAGCAGCTTGCTCGTTGCTGCCGTTATTTAACTCTATCTGCACACATGAGTTACAGTAAAACGCAGTTACTGGTTACACACTTGCCAAAGAGCGCTGCAAGCTCTGTTCTCAATTACGCACGTGACACACATCAATCCCAGAGCTTGGCCAAATGTCATACACACTGGAAACCATTACACCATGGTCCTGTTCCCAGCTAGCAGTTGACAAGAGGGTACATTTAGACTAATGGGCTGGTGAGGAGAGAGGTGCAGGCCTTAGGGAGACGCAGCAGGGGTAGGAGAATATCCCATAGGACTGAAATCGTGTCAAGACGCTGCTTTCATTTTGGACAGGGCAAGGGGAACTAGGCCATGGACCAAGACAGCATTCAGGTTTCAGAGCAGGACAAACATGTGACACGGTTTCTTGGTCACCTCTGTGCTACATTGAGGCTGGAGGTGATGGCTTTTGTAGCACAGGGTGGTCCTGGTGAGATAACACTCCTTTACTCATCTCAGACAGGAGACAGACATTATGAAATGTGGCATCATTAAGGCATTAGAAGCACACACTGGTTAAAAGGCTAGTCTATGCAGCAGGTAGGTGCCAATGTACAGGTAGGTCCCAACATTAAGAGGGTTCTTTGTGGAGTTACCTAGGGCTCTCTGGAGCCTGTAGAAGACAACATCTTACCTCCAGGGCAGAATTCCTCCTGGGGTATTTAATCAAATACCTCATACGTTTCATAATGTTCTAAGTCCGGATCCAAACAAGAGAGCCTATCAAAACAGCCAAACATGACCTGCTCTTCAAGCTAATGATAAAAGATATCAGGAAAATCCTTAAAAAATAGTTCAGAGTTTACTAACTAAATCAGGAACTCAGAAAAACTCTATAAAATGGCAACATGGCTGACAGTCCAGCTGATATCTCCACACTCCCGACACAGTCCAGCTGATATCTCCACACTCCGACACAGTCCAGCTGATATCTCCACACTCCGACACAGGAAAACCAGCCCTCTACTGCCTCCTTACTATTTTTAAAGACATTTCCCATTGAAACAAATATCTATAGTACAGTACGAAAAGTAAACTTGAAGGCTCGATAAACTCAAAAATGAATCCTAAAAATTAATATAAACTCCTCAAATATTATCAATGATCCATCTTATAGTGGAATTTAAAACAAGGATTTAAGATATGAAATGAAAGATTAAAAGGCTAAAATACACACACACACACACGTCAAGAAAAGCTAATGCCTCCTTTGTTTGTTGTATCTTTGGACAGAAGGAGGCCTGCACAGTTATCCTGGTTACTTACTCAAATATCATGCCTGCCCATTGTTGTCCAGTAGGAATACCAGCCATGTACGGTACATTGGACTATTATATAAAACTGTTCCTCAGCTATGGCCATTTGGATACTCAGAGCAGACAGACGGTGACATGATGCCAACACTATGTTGAGATAAAGGTCTTCGATGTTTACTGAATCTTTGAAGATTGCACTTGGTTATCTCTGAGGGCTGAAAAAGCACTCCTACCAAAAACACACGAACCACACTTGGGTTACTCCCTCACTGTCTTCTATATAACAAATACCAACAGTGTGCTGAGTGTTTTCTTGAATGTGCCATCATGTAACCACCCCCAACACATCTTCCTCTTTGAACTCTAACACTCAACACTCGCTGCAGAAACCCGTCAGAAATCAGCAATCCTGAGGCAACACCAGTCACCAATCCTATACAACGTGTCTCACCGTGGGCAGCCTCAAAGTCCGACAGTGGATGTGGTCCTGACAGCTGAGTGCCCACCAGCCCTTTAGTTACTTAATCTGAGGACAGTACTAGCAGTACAACACAACCTACCAAATCCATCGATGTCTAAATTCTGTCCAATAACGAGGTCCAGTAGGGAGTCCCCAGGTGTGCCTTTCACAGTCATCTTCTCCCCATCTCGGTTGATGAAGTTCACAGTCACTTTGTTTTCTGACCTGTATTGAAAAAACACAAAGTGATGATGAACTGCTGTTATGTGGGTCATTATATTGCAGGATTAAGAGTGCAGCAGTGCACCTTACTGAGCTGTTCCACATCAAAGTACTGACACATGGCCAAACACACACCATTTAACCATAGTGCCAAAACATTAGCCATCCGGAGTGGTTGTGTTAGTACTCAAGCATTTCTCAGGTTGCATTTAGCCAAAACCAACTTATTTAATCATGGCAATTCCAAGGTACCTAAAACTGAAACTGAGACAGCAGAATTCACGAGTTCCTGAATGCATGATGATTCTGAGCCAGTGATTACCTAATAACTAAAAATCAAATCTGTGTTTGTTTTGATGTCTAGCTACACCCACTCCAATTTCCTCTAGGGAAGCAGGTTGAAAATTTAGGGCCCAACTAGTTTTATGCTTGCATTCCATTACGATCCTAACAATTTAATTATACGGTGAAAAGAACATAAAATCGTAAACAGCAGTTTGACAGTAATTATGAAAATACAGTGAAAATGGATATTTGCTGCCATCTAGTGTTCATTTGGCACGGTACACCACAAGTAATAATGCTTCCAACATTTATGGTAAAAAACATGGTACAAAAAGTTCAGGTCATAAATACATGCAGCTTCAGGGACAATATAAATGTAATGCATTAAATTTACATAAAACGTACAGACTTTTAAACATTTTTTAACTGCGTATTTAAAAACTATTTACCTACTGCCAGTGTTCACAGTGTTTTACCCTAATAATCAATATTGGTTCAGTATCCACATTAAGTACATGAAGGGCAAACCTGCAAGGCCTCAAGCTTGGCCTTGAACCTGTGGGAATGCGGTCACCCACACTGCAACTGCAGATTCAAGGCCAGTAATAAAGATAAATACTTCAGAAAAGTGGAAAGTGCAGAGTCCTCACCAGTCACCAGTGAAAACAACCAGTCCTGAAAGCCTCTTAATGCCTTTCAGTGGAGGTGCTGGGAGCTCGTGATGTTTGTGTAGGTTTCTCAACTGAACTAGCTCAGAGGACAGCACATTCTCTCCCGTTCATGTTATAAAGAACACTGAATTATATCTAGAGGTGAGACCATGACGGGGCATGGAGCGTATGGCGTTACATCTCAAAGAAGGCAAAGGGTCAGGGCTCACTGGAAGTACTGAAAATAACAGTTTGTCACGTGTGGCTGTTAAACACAAATTAGACATACACACTGTCTTGGGACTGCAGTGGCTGCACGCTGAACACGTGTTCACATGTACACTGTAATTAATTCTAGCCAATTTACCATGACGTCATAATTCATATCAATTCATGTTTTTAACGTAAGCAATCAACGTCAGTTAAGATGCTAAATGATTTTTTTTCTATGTATGAAATTTTTGAGATGCTGTTGATTTGAATAACATATAAAGTTCGCGTTCTGCAGACAGATAAGGCAGGCAGTCAAAGTTCAAGGTCGACTGGGCTGAATGACACGTGTGTAAAAGAATTTCAAATATTTCCGTGTTCTGTTGTCATTTGTGAAAGCTCCATTTAGCAATGTCACATCCTGATTAAGACGAAAGTGACACTAATGTTGCATTTTTAAAGTCTTCATCACTAATTACATGTAAGCTCGAGTCGCGACGGTAAGTGTTAATATGACGGGGACGCATTATTTGGGAGGACGGAGCGGAGCCGCTCATGGGGGCCCACGTCCTTCGGACATCAGGAGCCGCTCCTGGGGGGCCGTGTCCTTATAACACCCGTGTAAACACTGCCTTTGTGTAACCCTTACATGCGGACATGCTCGTTGCAGCGGAAATGCTTCTAGTCCAAAAAGTACGAACTAAAGCCAGAGAAGTAAAGTACAGGCGATCAAAGCTGACAGCCGGCGGATATCGAACCAGCCACCCGTAGTTACGATAAGGACAGCACGCCAGGCCACCGCCCTTTTAAAAATAAGAATAATCTTTACTGTTTGTTAACCAACTAAAGTAAAAGTGCTGTGTGCATGCACGGTGACAACCAAAAGCGTCCATGTGAACACGGGTGGCCGGTATTAAACTGCACGCAGGAACACAAGTGGCACCTACATTTTCCAGTTATTTAACCAGACGATCCACACGGTCAAATAAAGTAAAATAACAGGTTACTAGTGCAGATCGATGTGGGCTCAAGAAATCGATTTAAATGAAATGTGAGGACATGCACGGAGCGCAAGTGACGAACGAGCATTTCGTACCTTAGAGTCCGGGTGGAGCAGCTGAAGCTGCGGCTGTGGATGCAGGCCTTGGGCCGCTCCTGCTGCCACGGCGACTTCACTAAAGCTGCGGCTGAAAAAGTGCATCTCGGCTGCAGCAGACCCTGCCGGAGGGAAAGCAGCCTGGCGCCTATGCATGCAGCGGACATGCTTTCTGACTTATGCAAAAAATAGCGTAAAAGTACAGTGCTCTGTTTTGGCCTGGCTGCTGGTTACGTAGCAGCACTGCTCTCAGTTTCGTGCACAGCACGTCTGAGTCCTCCCCTTCGCCGGTTCTAGCTTCCTAAAATGTTGCATAAGAGCGTATAAAGTGCAAGATAGCGCGTACCTTCGCTTAAAGCTACATGCGCCTGTTGTCCAGTCTTTACGGCACTGTGCTTGCGCTGCTATACTGAGTATTACTTCGCGAATAATTTAATGGTACTTACGGCTGTTAAAGAAAATTAAAACGGCATTGTTTGTTTGAAATAATGGCATCAGGGTTTCTGATGAAATAACGGATTTAATGAACAAAGGCAGATTTTATTTTATTTAGAGGAAAACGTTTTGTGAATAATCGCTGATTGAAAATCTGTGGCCAAAGGCTTAACGATCATAAACCGCGCGTTTGTGTTAAGCGGAGCACCATGATTTTGGGTTGAGCTTTGCTTGTTCGCCTAAGTCATAAAGCGGGATATCGAAGCAAAATGATTTGACGCAAAACAGCGATGAATAGTTGCCGTGTGTGTATAAAATTTGCATGTTCTTCCCATGCATGCCTAGGTTTCTGTGGGTTTCCTCTAGCACCCCAAAGACCTGCTGGTTAGGTGGTTCTGACAATTAATTTGATTATAATTAATTTGACACGAGCCTACATATGTCGGCACAATGGTCGGTGTGGCCCTGGACTCTGTAACAGGGATGTCGATCATAGTGGAACAGTAATAAAAACCAAACAGCGCTTTATGGCAAGAGTGTAGCTTTATTTTACTGAAATGCTGCAGTAGGACAGGAATAATAACTTGACTATAACAGCAGGAAGACTGATCCGTTCTGTGATGTGTTCTCATACATGGTCTGATTAAGATTAATAACGTTAGTAAACCACTGCTTGTGAGAACCTGTTCTGGGTCCTGGAATAAGGAAATGTAAGGAAGTGGTGTCCATCTTCTAGCTGTTTCACGTCAGGATGTTTTACATTTAACATAACTTTTACTACAGCTGTACAAAAAAGAACAGTGTGATAACATTTGACATCAAAATTATTATTGTATTCAATTACACAATTAAATACTCCTAGTCTCTCATCTCAGGTCAAAGAAGTACAACAGTTATAGTCGGGGTCACCTGAGGTTGTCTTGCATGTTTAAAATCAACAAACTATGTTATTTACAATCTAGGTTTGTTACTGTTTTCAAAGTTATCTACTGATAAATTGTATCAAGATCCTTCTAAATGCTACTCTTGTAAATTAAGGGTAAAGGTTACAGTACTGAAAATGTGAGTTTTGCAGTGTAATTGAATGGCTCTGTGTTGAAATCCAGACCATATCTGTGAATATACAACAGAAAGCAGGCCTGGCTGAATCTGCGCAGCTGACCTGCACAGCCAGAAAGCAGGCCTGGCTGAATCTGCGCAGCTGACCTGCACAGCCAGAAAGCAGGCCTGGCTGAATCTGCGCAGCTG
>JABJVR010016934.1:0-12259 GCA_025773905.1 Chitala chitala | reverse complement strand
AGCTTCACAGCAGGAGTGCCATAAAGGGGTGGAAACCTGGGACGATTCCATGACTGACAGGAGACCTCAAAAATCAGAACATAGTATAACATGTTAACATAATGTAGCATGTGACATAATGCCCTTCGTGGTACCCCAAATATGTAATAATGGCCCCACCCCATGGTCTGCTCTGCACCTCACTGTCTCATGTAACAGGACCGTATGAAACCTGGTTAAGTGTTAGTGACCCACAGGCCTGTAATCACTTCTGCTATTTCAGGTAGCTACAATAGAATGAAAAGAATGCAGAAAGCAAAATGTAGTCCTTAAATATATCAATATACACTTAAGAGTATTTAATAGCAAATGTATGGTTGTAGTAAGTGCATGAAGCTAACAGGGTTATGCTAGTAATCACTAATGTTGGTCTCCAAAATGAATATAAAATTATTTGGTTTTGAGAAACATTTCCTTTAATGAGAACTTTACCAGTTCACAGATAAGAACGTTAAATCAGCCTGAGTTTTGGTACGTAACATTGTCTTTGAGTGACAGCAGGCTGTCAGATTACAGCCCGCCTAAGGCAAACTGGCCTTCCCTGGGCTCGTCACTCATCTCTATCGCTGCCTTCAGTTTGCACCAGAACACCATGGTGTCACTCCCCGGCTTTGGCCAGGTGAGGTAGGTGCGTTTCTTCACGAGCTGCCTCAGGCGATAGTAGGGCGAGAGCTGCCACACCGGGATGTCCTCCAAGAAGACCAGGACGAGGACGTCCTTCTTCTCATCAAAGAGCCGGAAGCTGGCGAGCTGGATCTCCCGGGAGCACCACTCGCTTTCCAGGTAGTGGCGGCTGACCAGGCATATGGTCTTGCGGCTGCTGTAAATGCCATCCACAATGTTGTCCAAGATGGGCCTGCCAGGCTGGAAGTCACGGTGGTGTAGACAGAGCCTCCAGCCCTGCTTGTCCTCCAGCTGCGGCAGGAGCTCTCTCGTGACCCACAGTTCATCCGCAATGTTGTAAGAGATGAAGGCGTCATACTGAAAGTCGTAACATTTTCGATTCTTCGTCTTCTTGTTGTCATAGATGAAGGCCAGGAAGAGGTAATAAGCGTACACGACCTGCCAGCGCAGGAAGTGATAGAAGAAGGAGCCTGACAGGGTTAGCAGCACAAGAACAGTAGTGACAACAAAACAGATAAAGTCTTTATTCACTGAACAGTATTCTGTATCCAGGTCTAACAGTTTATGTCCTCTCAGGTTCGGTGGATAAGTGCAGTCAAATCCACCGGCGCCAAGAACTTGAGTGTGGTTGTTTCTCACGGCCCATTGGATGAACCAGGCATTGCTGCAGTCACAGGTAAACGAGTTCTCCTGGAGGTTCAACAGCGTCAGTGACGGAACGGCGTTCACTATTGATTCATTGACAACGGCCAACTGGTTCCTCTTCGCCTGCAGGTACCGGAGCTTAGTGAGATTGGCTCGGATTAGAAAATCCAAAGAGTGCAGCCGTCCCTTGGACAGGAGAAGCTTGTTGAGAGCTGAAATTCCCCGGAACATCTCTGCATCTAGGCTGGTAAACAGGTTTTTGCTAATGTCCAAAAATGACAGCCTGGGGGTGTATTGAAATACATCTGGATTCAAAACATCCATATTCAGATTTCCTGCATGCACTGCTTGCAATGATGTCAACCCTTCCAGAAAGTTTGAAGGTATGTTCTGCAGTCCTTTGTGGGCTTGACTATCAATTTTCAGATATGTTAGGGAGCTTAGAAGAGTGAATGGGGGATCTATTTTTGTGTCATATTCATAAGATATATAATTAGAACTAATCTCAAGGATCTCTAAATTGGACATTCCAAAGAAAACTTTGGGTGTCAGTGAGTATCTAGTGATTTTGTTTGAAGAGAGTTGCAGCCAGGTCAGGTTGCTAAGTCCTTTGAAAGCCATTTCTTCGATCTTGTTGATTTGATTGTCTATAAGGTCCAAGTACTGAAGGGAATGTAAACTTTGAAAGGCTTCTCTTGTGATACTGCTCAGTTTATTGGATCCTAGCTCTAAGTGCTGTAGATTGTTCAGACCCTTTTTGAAGGTACCTGTAATAGTTAGAATCTTGTTTGACCCAAGCAGCAGAGTTTGCAGGTTGGTTAGGTCCTCGAACATGCAGTTTTGGAGGTTAGAAATGCGGTTGTGGTACAGGTGGAGACGTCTAAGCTGGGTCAGGCTTGCAAAATCCGAACAGCCTAGGTTCCGAATGCTGTTAAAAGTGAGGTCCAGGAAACTCAAGGCTTTAAGAACTCTAATGGCACTGGGGACATGAGACAAACGATTGTGACCCAGTAGCAGTTCAGTTAGATTCCAGATGGGTTTGAACACATTAGATGTCAAGTTGTCCAGCTTGTTGTCCACAAAGTCCAATTTGTTGATCTGGAGACAGCTGGGGAAGGTGTGGTCACTCAGGGTGGTGATATTATTCCTTCTGAGTCGGAGGACCCTTAGCGTTGGCAGCTGACAGATGTCGCGCAGGAGCGCGCTGACTTTCGCCCACCCCATGTCATAGAGCTTTAAGTTCTCCACTGACACGTTCACGGACTCGATTGCATCCTTGATGCCTCCCACAGACATGTGGATCCCTGTCAGATTGAGCTTCTTCACGCTGCTCAAGAAGGACCGGTCATGCACGGCCCACGTCCTGCTTCCATTCAGACCCGAGTATGAGAGGTCCAGAACCTCAAGGCGAGGAAGGATATTCGCTGTGATGTTGAAGATTTTCAGTGGATTCCAGGATAAATCAAGGATCTTCACTCCAAAGGACAAGTTTGCCTTAGTGCAGTTTAATACAGAGTTTGACAGGTCGCTTGACTGAAAGCCTGAGATGTTGTTGTTTCCCAAATACAACTCCTGCAAGGAAGGTAGCTGGAAGATGGGTATGACTTTAGCAATAATTTGGAGTTTGTTACCTGTTATGTTTATAACTTTCAAATTGATGAGATCATTGAAAGCGGAAGCTTCAAGGCCAGTGATAGCATTACAGTCCAGTCTCAGAGTTTTCAATTGACCAAGACCCTGAAAGTAGTTTCTGGAGATTGTTCTAAGTTTGTTCTTAGCAAGGTTCAATTCTTTCAATATTTTTAGATCTTTGAAGGCCCCGGCTTCCACATAAGTTATCTGGTTTTTGGTTAGGTTTAAAAATTTCAGGTACTCCAGCTGTTGTAACTCCCCTACTTTGATGTGTGAGATTTTGTTGCAGCATATATCCAGCACCTCGGCATTGTGGGGTATGACTTTGGGGACTGTACGATACTGCAGTTTGTAGCAAAGAACCTTCGGTCGGTCATATTCATTAAGCGATCCACGTATCGTGCAGTTACCCAGCGAGTACCCACAAATTTGGACGCAGCCAAGCAACACGAAGCACACCACAAGAGGAGGGTTAAAATGTCTGCTCGGTTTTTTTCCCATGGTCAAATCCTCGTTCAAATGAGATGTATTATGTTGTAAATACAGCGATATTTTCTTCTTTGACCTGCAAAAGAATTATGACATAAACTGCAAGCCTTACATATAAAAAAAACAACAGGTCTGATATTTCAGAATCTAAATTTGATTTTTGCCGAGTCTGTTACCATGTGACTTATTCTCTCTTGTTGCAAACACATCAGCCTATGTGTACATGACTTTGAATGTAAATTACAGTTAAAGTAGTCGGTGCTATTTCTCCTTTTTATCTTTTTGTGACCCAGTTTCACAGTTTTGAAACCTTGTTCACAGTGCAGAGGCTGCATTGATGTAATTGTTTTCCTTCCTGAAATAAGAAAAAAGGCAGATTCTAATTTATTGTCATATGTTAAAAAATTATATAAAATTTCTATATCCACGTACACTCCTCAGGATGGACTACAGAGTACAACCAGGCTGGGTCAGAGAGGTAGCGAATACACAGTAAAGAGAACAAAAAGAACTGCATGAATACACACTTCACACACAATGACGTGCGTCACAAACCATACCTCACAGTCTAAAATGTTATTTATAATTCAATGAGTACATTTTTTTCAATTCTTGAAATATGCAAAAAGACGTACAGTTTACTGTTTTATGTTTTTAGAATATAAATACCTATTAATTAAATGTACCTTCTCTTTTAGTCTCAAAACATCCTAAAATATTACAACACATTTCAAGCGGTCATCCAGTTACTCTCCCCACTCGCATCTGGGTCACAGAACACGTTGCCAAAAGATGAAATTTGATTACAAGTCATGTGATTCACCTAAAAACAGCTCTTGGGCGTTCAGTGGGTAGGCTGTTCGCTTACACTAATTTAATTTGTGCTCTTATTATTTTTAGGCATTTAAAAAAATGCATCAGAAACTTACCTTGTACAGAGGACTGACCCTTACGATTAACATTATTGGACTATTATGACATTCGTTTCAGGACCTAGGAAAGGAGAAGTGAAACTGGCTTTGGCTTTATGTCCATAAAGACTGACTTGGAATCAGGTTTATAATGTAACACAGTGACTCAGTTTGGCACCTGAGCCTAGTTTACTGATCCCAGGTCTGTTTTGATGAGCAGCAGTTTGTCAAATGCTGTGATCTTTAAAATCTATTGACATCAGTGGAAATCATGCAATATCCTTCCTGAAATATCCTTCCTTATTTCACCTTCACTGTAATGAATCTGCATGTCAAGAAACAGAACTACTTTTATGGCGGTGTCTAAGTTTGAACCTTTGGTTGCCAGCGAATACCCCTAAGATGTCAGTCTAAAATTACAAAATTTTTGTTTTCTCGTTACACCAATCTTTAAAGATAGCAGCAGACAGTGACCCTATAAGACGATGGCCGAGGGGGGCAGCAGGTCGACTGCAGTGACATCTCCTGTCTGGTGTGCCAGTGACCTGAGTTCGAAGTTCACCTACTCCCTCAGTCTGTTAGTACAAATCAATTTATTGTATCTGAAATTAAACGTATCAGAATAGATAGTATTGTAAATGTCTATGAAGATTCTCAAGTCATGGTTATCTTAAGTGTTGTTCTGTGGACTTGCGTGGAAAGCTGGAATCCACTGTGAGACTTTCACTCTGTCCACTGGAATTAACAGGAATGGCTTTGTGTGTTTAGTGGATATGAAACCTGTTTAATTGTATTTGCCTGTTTAGTGGATATGAAACGTGTCTATGCTTTACAAAAAAACCACTTTGTGCTAACAGTCTTTCATAAAGTCGCAACTGCTTAACATTTCACATATAGCTCAGAAGAAAAAGATATTCATGTGATATGGACTCGGAACAGTTAAAACATGTTATTCGTACTGTGAAAGAGTAGCTCTGCACATAAATAACGTGACAAGTTGATGTTGATACTCAGATTGTGGCCACAGTGGTAACTCAGAAACAGAAACGGCTGATGACAAGGCATCAAGTTACCAGAGAGCAGAATAAAAGTTGTTTGCCGATGTTGAATAAAAGTCAAATTACTGTGGGTGATGAAAGACCCGTTTTTTAATTCTCTGAGCACGTATCAGTCAAAATGTCGAAGCCTCTGCACGATTTCGCCTACATACGCAATTAAACCAGTCACCCTGCGAGCCATGAGTTCGTGCATTCGAACCCAGGTCACCCTCATCACACAAGGCAGTGATATTACCAACAGTTTGATATTAGACTGTAAGATGAAGAAAGGGCATGGTACTGTGGTGCGATAAATGTAAGGCGTACGAATTACACAAAAATTTTACTGCTTTTAATACAGGTCTGGTCCTACCAGCTCAGCCTTCTGCCGCCTTGACCCTCATTTGTACAAGCGGGTGGAAACTGACTGTTCTGTAATAGTTTAAGCAACGTTGCCAGTACATTTTGCCAGTAGATGGCGCAAAGGCACCTAGAATGACGTTGAACTACTACCGCGTGTTATAGCGGTGACACCGTTGCTAATAATACGCCCGGTGCGCGCGCACTTTGACATTCTCGGGGCTTCTCGGTAAATGTTACAGCTAATTGCGAATGTGCGTCTTTTACCCCTTTAAAACTCACATGACCTTTTAGCATCGCGTGCTCCATGACATAATGATACGCACCCACGACCTGGGAGATGTCTGCTAAAGCGTGACACCTCGGTAATTTATATATAAATTAAAAATAATTAAAATATACACGTATAACTTCTCTGCATTTAACCCATCCCCATGGGAAGAAGCAGTGGGCAGCCACGTACAGCACTTGGAGATCTAGAATTTGAGTTTCTTGCACATTGACTTCTCAGGTCCCCCAACATGAGAATGGACACGTGCACCGTGAGCAGTAGACACATCTCATATCCTGGGTCTTACCTGTGCCTACTCCTCTCCCACAGAGTTGGCCAAATCGGAACGAGGGGACCAAGGGGGCCAGTGGAGGACTGTATATGTCTGACAGGCTAACACCGTTTGTCTTTTGCCGTACAATACTGCAAGACGGTGTCCGTGGCTCATCCTGTGACGTAGAATCAGTGTGTTCTTTGGTGTAATTACGAATGCTATAAAAAAAGAAAAAAAAAAATTACGAATGCTATAAAAAAAAAAAAAAAAAAATTACGAATGCTATAGTTGGGCTATACCGAAATGCATAATTGCATTAATTAATCTGACTAGTCAATTACATTGTTTTGGGAAAGAGTAAATGTCATTTCAGCATCATTAAATTCTCTTTTAATATATATTTGCCAGTTAACAATACAAGTACTCAATATTCTATCTGGTGAAATTTAAGCTTAGTTAACAATGTGTGAGATTGCCAGCAAAATTCTACCGATATTTCATCCAGTTCAAAACAGCAAGTACCACTATAAAACCATATACTTTGTCCATATAGTGGAAATATACCGCAACCCCGACTGATTATAATCCTCAAACATTTGCATAGCTTTTAACGTTCTTGTATTGTTTTGCATTCTAAAAGGAAGTCATATCTGTCGAGACCTGACCTCTTCCTACAAATAGCACGTTACTTCGATTATATTGTGCATGTAGTGTTATGTTATTAATTTACACCCAGAGGATATTACCTAAACATTAACTCCACAACTAATTGCAATTATTTGAATGCAGGTAGGTAGGTCGATAGATACATACATACATTAATACATAATATATTCATATTATATTCATCCCCAAGCGGAAATTCTATTGTTACAGTAGCCAAAGGCAGTGTACAGACGAGTTACAACTAGAAGAACGAGCAAATATGGACGTTTCTAAAAATATTAAAAAGTAATTAAAAATTAAATGAAACTATATTGTGAGGTTGTGTATACAGCTGGTAAACATCTAAGACAGAGTGTATAAATACCCTGCACGTAACACTAACGGCGTGACTGTAACACTGAGTTTGCGACGAGCCCGTGGTCGCGTGGAGCTGTCAGATGCGGCTGACGTCAGTAAGGGGTGCAGCGAGCGGCGTGACCCCGCTTTTGTCCTGTGCGCGGGGCCGTTACGGCGCGGTCGCCCCGCGCCAGCAGGCTGCGGCGCCGCGCCGCGCTCCTTTTCTGCGCATCCATCAGCTGAGCCACGCCTCGCGCAGCCAGCCCGACGGCCATATTGACAGCCTCTGCCTCCGTTGTTCGCTGTGAAACTCATTGGGCTGCTACGCACATCACCATCACGGCTGCTGCGTCAGAGCGAGCAGGGGTGGAGGCGACAAAAATAAAAGTAAGCGGGCAACTACATCTCCCCTCGGATATTAGGGAAGCGGCGGTCGCCTGCAGAGGCTGTGTGCCGTCGGAGACTCGCTCCTTCATCTGAGGTGAGTTTTCTGCTTTCTTCGGATGTCTCTCCTCGGCGGTTCAAACTAAGCCGTGCAGGAGGAGGGGGTTCTTGTACTCCTGCACTACTTGTGTACTTATTACACAGGCCTGCCGCTTTAACTGTTTCAAACATGTTTACTGCGCACCGGTATCTCTGTCGGTCCATTTAAATAACTGTGCGCGTTCACGCGGTGCAAAAATTTTTTATTTTTTTTTTAAACGGAGCTGAATCTAATTTTGGGGTGAGAATTTACCCTAGTGTGTGTGTGTGTGTGTGCGCCTCGCTCGCTGAATATGCGGAGAATAACCCGCACGTTGCGTTTCGGGTATGAAATAATATAATTAACGGAGGATGCCGGCGACGTTTTTAACTGGCTACGTGGGTAACCAAACGCGAACGTTGTCTCGCACAGCCAAGGGCGGCTCGTGGCCAAACTTGCGCGTGAAGGTGCTGCACATTTTACCCGTTAAAGGGCGGTGTGTTGGTACCCGGCACGTGCTGGACTCGCGCAAATTTAACGGCTGAACTCGTGTGCAACTTTTCCCAGCCGTGCACGCTGCTGTTTATGTGGCGAGTGCCGTTATTGCTTATGGGTTAATTAACATGCGTTGGGGTGCATGTGCCATGGAGGTGGGCAGCTGCTTAACGGGACTGATATCTGGATACGCTTCGAGCTCGTTGCTTTCACCAGAATTTGGCCTGACGAGGCGGGGGTCTTGCAGCTCAGCAGTATTGCTGCAAGTAGCAAATTTTCGTCTTTGGTGAGCAACTTTATTTACATCGTGATTCTTCAACCGTTTTGGATTCCCCCGCCCCTTAAAGCAGGACAAAATCGTAAAGTTTTCAACAACTCTTACGTAACTCCCGCACTACTAAGTAAATTTGAATGAATGTTCCGCTTCTGTGGAAAAACCGTAAATATCAGTGTTAAATTGCTTAAATTCCATTATTGTCATCAGGCGCCAAACACTCTGGATTAAATAAGCTTTTTAAGTAAAATCCTTTACGTAAATCCCTTAGGCTGCTCAGATGGGGTACTTCAGTGCGCAGCGAAATTGCGCAAGCGCGTTGTGCATATAAAACTCGGCGTGCGCCCTGGCAGAAGACAACATAGTTTTCAGACCGCGCTGGTCCATCTGGCAGAAGCATATGCCACGAAGACGTTCTTAAAAGACCTCCGTCTCGGCTTGGCTTCTGTTGCAGTCAGTCAAATTTAGAAGGGGATTTCGATCCATGTCTAGTGCTCTTAGATCCAGGGCAGACCTAGAGCTCGGTGCGACGTTAACGAGTAAGTGCATAGCACCAGCAGTAGCCTTATTTGCAAATGAGTCACAGTGGTTTTAATAGCGAGTCGGGACAGATAAGATCCCCCGTGCACCGAGCTCCTGTTTCTTAGTGCGGCAGTTGGATGATCCTGCTCGAGTCTGGCGAATTAATTGGAGCAAACCGACACGTACAGTTATTAAAAAGGAAATGTCAAACATTCCATGGACTGTAAATGCAAAAAAGTGCTTGTGCAGACAATTCTGCACCACCCTTGTGAAAAGACAGGGGAAAAGTTGAATGACAAAATTTCTAGGTAACGTTTTGTGAGATTTGAGTTGCCTCTCATAAAAGGAAAATTTATTTTTACAGACAAGTACAGGTGGTGCTGCAGACTTGTTGGTTCCGTAGTTGTGATCCGTGTACTTCTGAGTTTATTGCATCTGAAGGCAATATTAATTTGGGAACAAACTGGCCTTGTCACTTAACTAATTTTGCTGGCTTCGGTCAGGAGTTTGTGAAAACGGCTGTGAAGTCATTCACTTTGGTATTTTTGCTTACGGGGCTTGTTTGCCACAGTGGAAGGTTCTTTCCTGAATAGGTTATTGAACCAATTGTGCCGTTTTGTTATTCCTGAACAAAAGCCAGTAAACAGTACAACCGTGAGGCTGTTTGCACAGTGGTCTGTCCTTTAGGTAGCCATATAAACTCACTATCCTCGCTCTTCTCATTTATGTTCCAGACAAGGCTGTTGGTGGTGGTGGTGTTGTTGTTGTTCTTCTTCTTTTCAAGCATACTGTTCTTCTCCCAGGTGTTTAATCAGAGGCTTGAGGAGTTGCTGATCAGTGTCTTGTTGGTGATGAGCAGCATACAGACCACCAGCTTGGAATACTTTGGCTGTTTTGTTAAGTGTGTTTGTGTTGAACAGCTTGGATAGTGTAGCTACATTTTTAGAATTTCATCTAGTTTAGTTTTATATGGTGGTCCCATTAGGTGGAAAATTACCAGTGTTTTGTCCAGGATGTGTATATATATATTTTTTTGGCTTTTTAATAGATGTTTCAAAAGCCATAACTTACTTGCATTCTTGAACCCTCTATCCTTCGTCTCATTTGTGCTGCTCTGTAGTCAGGTTTCCATACAAGCTTTCTCTTTGACCTCTTCAGTTCCATTGTGTTCACAGTCGGGCTGTTCCCCTGACCTCTTCTGTCCTACTGCATGTGTAGTTCATGCTTTGATTGTCCACATGTCCACATGCTCTGCATTGTGGCTAATTTAAATGTCTCATGCCGACTTTGCCAGTCTGCTGCTGCATTGTAGCTTGTGTTCCAAGTTTGCTTTTTCATAAAATTCACCTGCAAGTATTTTGTGGTGCATAAAAAGGAAAATGTACCTCTTGAGTGGTGGTGTTTTTGTTTTCAGATGCGTACGCTCTTCCTTAGCTGAGCTGATTTCAATTACATCTGCTTGGAGATCTTTATGGCCTTCTTTCACTCAGTACTCTTTCATTGGCCAAGCTTTTTATCCTTTTCCGGTTTGAAGGGCTTTCATGCTGCTCTGGCCTGGTTTATTGCAGCCCAGTGGCACTGTGATTACTGAACTGGACATCTGACCAAGTAGAGGGCTCTTCATTTCTAAAAATTAGATGTTTGTGTGAATGGCAGGACTGCATCTCTTGTGCTTTACTTGCTAAATAAATGGTGTTGGCTGCTCTGGAAAAACATATGTTCAGTGAATAGATAAATGTGGTTGATCTTGCTTTGATCGTAGACCATCTTTTGGAGTGGCATGCTAGCTTGAGGAAACTTATTGAACCCCACCCCCATTTTATTTTTGGTCTTTGTTTTCCTGTACTCAAAATTCTGACCTTGAAATAAAAGTAGTTTCAGGGATTCTGTCTTTGGTCTGGGTCCCAGTGTAAGGGGTGGGCAGGCAGGATGCTAGAAATGGCACAAGGACATTACGTTGGAACTCTGCTGTGATCACTTACTTTTCGGCGATGGCCACCACAAGTATGGTACCTTTGACTGGGCCATCCAAGTTCATTTGGTGGTCATGATTTGGGAGTAACCACGGTACTGGCTCTGTTCAATATCATGTGACCTGGAGCATGTAACGCAGGCCGTCTCCCTTGCGTAGGAGCATAGCAGCTTCCGTAGAGTTGACAGTGGGTGTGGTGATGTAGGCAGATATCACACTTGACAGAGGAATTGCCAGTTTGATAGGGAGCATAAGAGGAACGCCTACAAGGAGCAGCACAGGAGCCCATGTGGTGCTTGAGCTCTGCTTATCTTCGGAGACTCTGACCGCCCTCGGCACTGTGCTTCACGTTTTGTGTGTCTGACCCTTGTCAGACTGGCGGTTTGTGGATTCTCATTACCTGACTAATTTTTGCATCGTTTCTCCCACCACGGAGAGCACCTGTGATCATCCTCAAACTGAGGGCCGCTCTGACTTTTCTGAGCTTCCCCCCACAGGCCCTGAGGACCACTGACCTTCCCTGATCCCACCTCCTCCTGCTTGAGAGGCTGGTGTTGCTGTTGTCACAGCAGTGCCTCTTGTGCTGAGCAGGTCAGACTCTCCCCCAGGACTTCAGAGCAGCTGGAAGATCCATTTTCTAACGATGGAGAAGCTGTTCTTTCATAAGTGGCGAAACAGGTTCTCTCAGAGAACTTCTTGTGAGATGAGCTTTGCTGAGTGTGTTTGGTTAGTACTGGTGTGTTAAGTAATGGGTTTTTGCCTGTGTTGTGCTCGTCCTGTGCAGTTGTGGGTTCCGTCTGTGTTTATTTCTGAAGAGAGTGAAGTACTGCGTAGTGGTGGTTGTTCGGTTTGTGGGTGGGCTGCTTGTCTGGAAGGCTCTGCCCTCTACGGGGTAGAGTACCTCCTCGTCTGAGGGTGGCCGTTTGGTGCCCTGAGCTTGTTTGGACGCTTTGGAGTTGGTTGTATTGCAGCAGTCTAGGTTCAGTCTGCCTTGATCAGTGCACGTTTTGAACCTCTGACTCTGTGGTGCTGAGGTTCTGGGCCACAGGATGTGAACGCAGAGGCACTTTTCCCATTCCCCGTAGCAGCTGCATCTGTGGAATTTTGTGGAAGTGCAAGAGTGGTGTTTTTTTTTTTTTTTTTTTTTTTTTTTTTTGACACCCACTGGTTATTTGAAATGGTGTTTTTTTTTGTTGGGGGGTTTGGGGTGTTGTTTATCACACCCCCAACCACCCACCCCCGGGGGGGG